>JAGTTF010006106.1:23528-69706 GCA_019095985.1 Streblospio benedicti
ATATCATCATATTAGGTAAATTATATTTTAATGTTGTTTCATCATGATGATTAGTTGGATTTTTCATTATTTCACTATAAATGATATATATTTTCCTTCTAAATTCAACATGGCAGACCTCATATGTGTAGTAAACCATATATTTATTCAATATTTTTTCAATGTTTATGATCAAACACATAATGTTACATAATAAAACACTAATATTTCAAGCCTATACATTTTATATAACCGAAAGTAATGTAAATGCCTAAAAAGGTTGCAATATATGTTGTCATTGCGCAATAATTGCAGAAATCCAAGATGGCCGCCAAATAATTAGAAATTTGGGAAATTGATTTTTCTTCGATCTGCTTTTTATTTCATGTCTTTACTCCATATACTCTCACAGTTATTGCAATTTTAGTGTGTTTTTTTCTGTAAAACTATATTTTTTTGACCAGGTTTTTCACAGATTTTCTTGTACAATTACTGTGGGAGATTTAATTAGATGGCTTTACAGCAGCACATTTTTGGCCATAACTTTCTTGTTATATGTCCGATTTCATTGAAATTAGTACCGTTTCATTTCGTTTGACTTGCTCAACAATCACAAAATGGAAAAAAAACATGTTTTTTAATTTGCTGAGATTTAATGACACTACCACTTACATTTTAACATTTACTTAACGTTGCGGTCACCATCACGGGACCTTCAACAGAAGTGACTTCTTCTGGTCTTTTTTTTTTGATGAGAAGATACATGGTCTAGAGATTAAGAAGATACATGGTCTAGAGATTCCACCACCTAGAGTACTTGTATCAGTGAAGATGATGTGTCCGACTATTCTATTCACGAGCATCCCCATAGAGGAGGCGATTAGGGTCATCCATAAGAGACTTTCTGAGGATGAGACTCTACCAGAAAGATGCGAACTAGATGTGGAACAAATCATGACTATCCTAAGATTTTGTCTGGAAACCACCTACTTTGTTTGCAATGGAGTCTTCTACAGACAAGTACAAGGAGCTCCCATGGGTTCGCCGGTATCACCAGCAGTAGCTGATCTGATGATGGAAGAGTTTGAAGAGAGAGCCTTACAGAACCCCCCAGTAGTGCCTTCCGTATGGTTTAGATATGTGGATGACACATTCACGGTGCTTTCCCAAAACAGAATCGAAGAGTTTACCAGCTACCTGAACTCCCAGAATAGAAGCATCCAATTCACCATAGAGGAAGAAGAGAACTGCAAGCTAGCCTTTTGGACACATGAATAGAGAGACTGGAAGATGGGTCCCTGAAAGTTAATGTGTACCGAAAAGCCAACCCATACTGATCAGTACCTCAACTGGGAATCCAATCACCACTTAGAACATAAGCGCCTCCGTCGTCCGAACCCTACTGAGAAGAGCAGAACAATTGGTGACCGATGAAGAAGACCGCAGAAAAAGAAACTAGCCACGTGAAGAAGGTACTCAAGATCAATGGTTATAAACCATGGGCCTTTAAGATCCCGCCCAAGAAGAACAAGGAACCGACTGAACCGAGTGAGTCGACACGCAAGAAGTTCCCGGTCAAACTACCATACATTAAAGGTGCTTCTGAAGCTGTCCAACGAGTGCTTAAAAACCATGGCATTCCCTCGTTCCACAAGCCCTTCAATACCATACGTAACCTATTAGTACGCCCCAAAGACAAGAACGATCCCAAGAAGACGTGTGGGATCATATACAACATCTCTTGTCCCAGCTGCAAGGAGACGTACATAGGGGAAACGGGCAGAAACCTGGAAACCCGCCTGAAAGAGCACTTGGACCCGAAATCCTCTCAGTCAGCTGTACAAATCCACACCAGCAGTACAGGACACTTGTTCAATCAAGACTCTGCGAAGATCATCGGCAGAGAGGACAATATACACCGAAGGAAGATCCTAGAAGCAGTAGAGATCTACAAGCACCAACCGCAGCTAAACCTTAACCAAGGCAAGAGCATCCCCCCGACCCTCCTCCATCTGCTGTCTGACGGGAATTCCACCTGTCAGACGAAGCGCCGTGTGACGTCATCAAAAAAAGACCAGAAGAAGTCACTTCTGTTGAAGGTCCCGTGATGGTGACCGCAACGTTAAGTAAATGTTAAAATGTAAGTGGTAGTGTCATTAAATCTCAACCAAATGGATATTCCTACTACTAAAAACAGTCTTCATAAAGATATGTTTTTAATGTTCAAATTTCTGCTGGACTGGCTACCAATGTGGTCCTTGCTTGTTTGGCAGGTTAGGTAACCAACTGAGCCAAGGGTGTACTGGAGGGATCAAACTAGCTATTGTTTTCAAACTAGGTTAGTTCTTTTACATGCATAGGGATGACTGTCCTCTACATAGGACACGCCTTTTAACGAGGCTTCCGAACCTCTGGCTTGGTGTCGCCACCGTCTTGTATGATATAATCGACAGTAGCAACATGCTGAGTGGAAATCGGCAGTACGGTGGCAGACGCACGACGCAACCCTTTGGCGCCACAAAGTTCGCCGAGGCCGGGGTGCGAACTTATGATGCAGGCAAATCCTTGGTCGTACGCGGTAACTACTGTACTAACGAGGACCACTTCATAGTTCAAACACTGATGTGCATTTCTGGGGTGGGTCTTTTACTTGTTTAGGCTCCTGGATGGACATTTACAGTAATATGCAGCACTAATTAATCATGAAATGAAAACAAGAACAATCCCTCATACAATCATAGTGTAAAATGTGGGGACAGACGACTTACTAACTGAGCAGAACAAAAACAAACGCTCATCCTGGTGTAAGCTGCAATTTTATTTCGTAGTTTTATAATACACTTTTGTTCTACTGAAGCAAAGAACTGAAATGTTATAGCAGATAAATTCCTTTTTAAAATAGTTTTTGACAAGTGACAAGCTTTAATACTAGTTTTGTTAAATATACGTCATGTCCTTTAGACACAAACAATTTTACAGCATGAAATAATCAAATTATGTTATGCACTAAAATTATTTCACACATGTATTAGTAAAAATATAGCTGCAACAATATAAAGTTATGAAGCAACATTGATTTTCATCATTGTTCATAGCAATAAAACCATGAACTTTCTAGGGTTATTACACTTTCTACATTTTGGCCTTCTTGTGTATGTATATGTGAAACTATGATCAAGCATACATATATGTGACCAATGATTATTTTACAATGATATACATATCGCAGTCACAATATCTGATTTCCTTTCAAAGTAGTACTAAACCAAGAAGTTTGAACTAATCCAATCTTGGTAGTTAAAATGCTTAAAACCAAATGTTCATTATCACACGTAAAATATCTTATTATTTACAGAATTTGTGGAGACACATTTTTATGGACATTTGAAGTTTTTCCACTCATTTGAATGATTGAAGTATGTGACTAGAAAAATATACATTTTTACATGTAAAAACACTTTCTAATATCAATACGAGAAATACAAAAAACACAGGTACTTATTGAATGGATTCAAAATTGTAGTCACACAAAATCTGCCAACCATGATAGAAATAAAGTAAAATATTGCAACAATTTTCAAAGTAAATATCAATGTACAACTTTCATCATCTACTCCCTCTTCACACATTAAATATCGCAATAAAAAGATGATTTATGTATCACAGTTAAAATCGAATTTACTACCAAACCATAAACACAAATATTCATGAACATTTTTGTGGTACAAAATTTTATGTCTTTTGCTGACTTTGATGCATTACAAATATTTTTCTTTTGATTCGACTAAACAACAAGTTTTAGAAAACAAGATCACAATTCTTTGTCGCTACTAGGATCTAATTACTTCTTAGTACTACGAATGTGAATTAAATATACATGATTAGAAACATTCTACCAGAGCCTCAGAACGAAATATAATACATACATGCAACTATAACCAAACTTATATCAATTTGCACTAAATTTTATACGTGTAAATGAGAAAATATCAGAAAGACAAAAAAATATATATTGCAATCGTCACCAAAAATGCACAACAAAATGAAAAAAAATTAGAACAAAAAATATACATATATCACGACAATGACAGAATACAATCTGTAAAAACTGGCTAGAAACTTGTTCAAGATTTATGTACATGAAAAGTCTTACACAGTAAGACACTTACCCAGTTCTGATCAAGCATCAGTAAAATGTTTAATAAAAAAATATGCTATGTTGATTTTGAAATTCAGAATGTACAATACCATACAAAAAAATAAAAACATCAAATTATGATTCAACAAAATGTTTAACAACAGTGAAATGTTTTTAGTCAAGGAAAAGCCATAGTCATAGTCATGTTGTTTGATATACATGAAAATTAATTCCCTTATAAGAATCTATAATATACATACCACTATAAACAATAATTTCTTCAGTCTCATAGTACATACATCAGTATTCACGGCTTTGACAGACAAGCAACATGGCACAAGGTGAAGTATATATCAATTTTACTATGCAAAATAGTATCTACAATATTTCAAATACTACCCACAATACTGACACAGAAAGTCAAAGAACTATCATTGCTCTTTCAATATAGAAATGAACATGATACTTTGATAATCTATAACCGATACACCTGCCAAACGAACCACGAAGAGCTGTAACAGTTTTTAATGGTTGTTTTTCTCCCTCGTTGCTGCCAGAAAATCAATAAAACATGGAATCTTGCTCCATTAAATGAGCCCAAGGTCCATGGACACTTAAATTAATTAGAACATAGACATTTCACTGTACATGGTCAACTGTCTTAATGTGAATATGTCAAGCGTTGCGTCATGATCACATGCTCACACAACTTTACACCAGTCTGAACATAGTAAAATCTACGCCAAAAATGTATTTTTAGAAAACACTTCTTGGTGGCAGCAGTTTTTTCGTGCAACACGGAACATTCAATTGTCTACTTGATTTTCACTGAATGCTCAAGTACAGACTGAGTGGGTTGCGGCCAAGGAACCCCCAATGCTGAGGGGACCCCACATTCTTGGGGAAAAAATCTACACTAGATGCACAAATGATTAGAGGTTCACAACATATTGCCAGGTCCTAGAATTATATAAATAAAACTTACATCTTACGGCTATACACCTTAAATGAATAAAACTGTTTCCAATATTATAACATAAAATAGCCTTTCATTGCAATTTTCACATTGCTCAATGTTGCCAAATGTAAAGAATCTCATTCAGGGGTTGCACAAAACCTTTATAGGGCTCTGCTCATGAAACAAATATACAAGTGAACATCCTAATCTCAGTATCAACACACTTTGATCGTAGAATTAGCACCATGAGCGGCTCTCTATCTTCACTGAATCGTATTGCTCTCAAATGAGTCGTTGATGATTTCTGCCTCTAAGTACGGGTCGTGAGTAATCTTAAACGGGGGCGGAGTCCCCTCCATGTCCCGGTGGGTGTAGCTGCCGAAATAGTCGTCCAGGAAGTCCACTTCAGTGATGGACGTGATGGGCAGTGGGCTTGTGCCTTCACTGAAATCATGTACAATAAATTACAGTTTCATTGCTAAGCTTTTCATTCATGTTTCTAAGGAATTTAGCATAAGTGCCATATTGTGTTGGTGTTATTTCGATTTTTATTTTTGTGTGCTTTTTATCCAAAATATGAAAATACATAATATATATATATAATGATATAATATAATATATATATATATTCATATTTTGGATAAAAAGCATATAAAAAGAAATACTAACACCAACACAATAATTTCATTGCTGTTTCCTAAAACTAAGATATAAAGTTATTTTAGACAGTTGTTTGTTTTTCAATCAATAATCAAAAAGAACAAAAAAAAAACTGATATTCAAACTTTCCAAAAATAAATTATAATCTACCAATGTTCTTTATTTCTTGCTGGAATAACTGATTATGTTAACCCTTGTTCGAACATTGTTTAAATGTTAATACAAGTCCCCTGATATTAAATCACGTTAACTGTGAAATCATCACCTTCCGTCTCCTGGCTGTCTGATGTCATCGTCGCTGTCATAGCGACGTGGATTGTCAAAAAAGAAGCGAGGTCGGTTGTACGAACTGGATGTGATACTCGTCAGAAGTTGCTGGAAGGAAAGGGATAAGAAGTTGATGAAGAATAAGATATTCCCATACATTTGTACCCTAAAAAAGTTCTCAGAAGACTAAAACATGTAGAATAATGTAACAAAACTTTATTATTGCAAAGGAAAGCTAAATTATTAGTTACAGAGAACAAATATAAGCTAACACGTAAAATATTGTCATAAAACTTTGTTATTGCAAAAGAAAGCTAAATTATTACAGTTACACAGAATGAATATAAACTTACCTTTTGTATATTAGGTTTTTTGACTCTGAAAAACATCACGACTAGTGATGTGGGAAGAAATTCCCACACAAACAGCACAATCCCAAAGGAAACATACGCCATGCCTTTATCCAGATCGCCAATGTCAACCTGGAAGGAACAAAATGTAACTAATGTCAAACATTCTTAAACAATACTGCTCAGGCAAAAATAAATGTGTTCTGTAAAATCCAGGATCAATAAACGATGTTGTGTCAGTTTGTCTAACCATGCAAATAAAAAATTAACCAAAATTTAGTCCAAAATGTAATCCAAAATTTATTGTTAGCAGTTTTCGAACCCACAGGTTCCTTTTCAAAGAACATAGAAAAAAGTATGAACACCTTAACTTATAGTAATCTTAATTCATAAAATTTATATTTTAATGTAAAGTATGGTACTTTCTTTATATATTATCAAGTTTTGATTACAATAAATTTTGGATTACATTTTGGACTAAATTTTGGTTAATTTTTTATTTGCATATAAGACAAACTGAAGGAACATGAGACCATATGCTATATACCTCATCAATTCTATTTTAAGTAATAAATGATTTATGCTCCATTGCAAGTGTAAGGAAAATAAAAGTCATTTTCTTCACGTTTAATATTTATTACACCTATAAAAATACCATGAAGTCTTGTTCACTAAAACACCGGGTCATGTGATGCTACATAATCAAATGATATTCACCAGACATACCATGATCATCCATTGTGAAGTTACGTATGACGAAAATCATTCGGTTTACATTTCTCTCCTACGCATAAATGAAAGGCACTTTCAGAATGCAAAAAACATATATTGCTTCTGTGCAAGCATAATTGTTCAGCCACTGAGCATAACCTTTAATCATAGATTATATGGAGATGCTTTAATATCCACAGTAAACTAGGTTTACTTCTGTTTGTGGCTATAAATATTCTAAAATATTACACCACTTACCTGATCTGACACATTTATCCAGTTGTAGCCAAAGTTGAGTAGTTTATCACTCAGAGGTTTACATATGGCGATCATGTTATACAGAGCTCTTGAGATATATAATAGCACGATTAATGTACAAACGACCACAGCATTGCACACAGTTATACCCTACAAAAATATATATAATGGTAATGTTAAAAAGTCTTTAGTAAAACTAAAAGTACGATAACATTTAGCAAAAAATGCATACTGAATTCATCCTGAGTTCCATCATTCATGATCATGAGAAGAATATCTTAAGATACCTGTTGGAACCTGTTACTTTAATTGTTGGTGAGACTTTCATTTGGCACCATAAAGTTGATGAGATATCAATGAAAATCTTACCGACAATGTTGGTAGCACATTCCAATAGGTATCTTAGAAAATTCTTAATTCAATAACATTAATCGTTTACAAATTTAAAAATACCTTACCCTTGCTTCAAGAACCATGTTTGCAGCTGACGTTTTGCTAATTTTGTAGAGACAAATAGACAATGAGATGCTCATTATAATGAAGAGAAAGCCATTGATCAAAACCCGGCACATTGTCACAGAGTACGGGGCATCCTCGCCAGCATTCTGATACGACTGCTCAATTATTGCACAACTAATATTAGTTGCAAGAAAACTGATCAAAGCAACAATCAGCAATATCCATAGAGTGCTCCTGTAAAAAAATTAGATATTATATATAGATTGATAGGAACGATAATGCATTTATAATAAAGACCGAATAAAAGTATACATTTATTATACATACTTTCGTAATCTTCTGGGAGAATAATGGACTCTGGTGCGAAACACAACCTAAAAGACAATGTTCAAGTAAACATGAGAACTTGCATATAAAAAATATAAAAAGGTGCCTTAGAATAGAACATCAATCATATTGACACTACTTTGCAAAAATGTTAGCTGCAACAGTAAATACAAAAAAAAAAAAAAAAAAACAAAAAAAAAACAAGAAAAATTCTGATGAAAAAACTTAACATAAATATGTGCCCAATTGCAAACAAATGCATCAGTTAATTTGTTGTAATCAATAGAATGCACAAACTGCTATGCCAAAGACTATGCAATATTGAATACAAATTGGTAATTGAACGCAATTTTCATTTAGGTGTTACAAACATCTTACTAGCAAGTATCCATACATAATGTAAAGAATTAATCTACCTTAATATTGAATTTTTGTCAATGGTTCACCTTTCTACGTAGAGGAAGTGCTCAAGTTATCGGCACCCTCCAAACATATATCTCCATGCTAACACATACGTATTACGTTATTATGGGATGTAATGGATTTATAACTATCTGACAGAGTAAATAAATATTTGAGTGAATTCTAATTAATTAATGTTTTTGACGGTGCCAATAACTGGAGCATATCTACTATTCATGGATGGTGCTGTCAACAATCCGACATGTGCTTAAACTGATAGATATGAGCACCGTCAATCTGATACATGTATTTTGACTGATAGGTCACAAAATTATATGTGGGTGTCGCCTGCATCTACGTATGTACATATAGACAAACATACATAGTTATATATTTTAAACAGGATAATAGTCCATTTATATACATTGAGCTTTCAACAGGAACTCCTGTCTTGTTCACAATGACGTCACGACTCGTGACGTCATTGTGATCAGGACAGGAGTTCCTGTTGAAAGCTCAATGTCAATAATTGGACTATTATGCTGATTAAAACATATAACTATGTATGTTTGTCTATTAAATCCAGGATAAATGAACCTCCATCAAACTGTATGTACATATATTGACATGTCAGTCTAAAATTTCATGTTCAAATGGCGGCAACAGCATATCTATTAAAAATATACCTGTGCAAAAAATTCCACCAAAAGGCAAAGCGTTGCAAATTGTAGACAAACTGGGAAGCAATACAGAAGCCAATAGAATGGTGTCGCTAAATTATTGGCGGTTATTGCGTCTTCATCCTTAAAATAGAACGAGAACAGGGTGGTGCGCAGCCCAGCCCAGAACAAACACAGAAATAAGAACACTGTCTGGTGACTCAATCTTTTGTACTTAAAGTACAAAATCATCCACAATTGAATATACACAGTCAAAAACAGAATCCCATAAAGTCCAGTGTAGGCTGCAGACAGTCCGAGCTGAACTGAAGGTGAAATAGCAGGTACTAAAGGCGGTGGCGGGATCGTTGCAGATATAAAACCATGGCCTGGCATGGTGTGATCACTTTTAGAAGAATATTTATCGCATTCACGACGATTCAAGCAGTGACAAACGATTTTGATATTTTCTGTCAACGCCTCCTCCCGTGTTTTGATTTTGTCACACAAAACTTCCTGTTATTTCACAGCAAATGCAGGTTGTCATTTGATTGGTCTACGATTGCAAGCTGAAGAGCACCTGTAAAACATATTAAGAATATGCTTAACATTTAAATATATTTTTGCTGATTATAAAAAGGTATTTGCAATAAATGTCTATTGTATAATTTAGAAAATTAACACATGTTTTATGATGATTATTAACTTATCATTACTAAAGTATTCATTGAAAGATCTAAGATATATATTACAAAATATCCATTAACGTCTAACTTGTGATACGCATACTCTTAACCAAGATGGCTGCGCCCGTGAAAAAACATGTTTATTTATTTTTTATTTGAAAAACGTTATTTTTAGATTTATTAAGAAAATTAGGATATAAAATAAACACCAATCATGTTCAAAATCTTGTTGAAAAGAAATTTATATGTATATCAAAGGATGTTATATCATGTATCGAGTAGAAGACGTGCTAAAACTTTTAGTTCAACTCTCAACCTTCCAAATACAACGTTTCCCTTGTCTATGAAAGATGGCATCGTTCCGCAAAGGGAGCTAGACATCCAGAAGGTAACCCATAGCTCTCTAATAGATTTCTAACAGCCGAAATGTAATGATTGCAGCTCGTAATTTGTGTAGTACTCAGAACTACACTGCACACAAGGTCATAAGTTCGATTCCCAGACGGTGGATCTGGATGTGTAATTCACAAGTAAGCCAGTCTCAGATGAGAGACTGGCCTCCTCTTATGAGTCTCGGGGGTGTGGGGATCACACTAGCTATAGTTTCCAAACTAGGTGAGTTCTTTTACGTGCAGAGGTGTGGCTCTCCTTTACACGGGACACGCCTTTTAATGAGGCTTCCGAACCTCCGCTTGGCGTCGCCACCGTCTAGTAGTAACACTTTACGGTGGCGACGTGCTGTGTGGAAATCAGCAACTCAGTGGCAGACGTACGACGTATCGGTTTTGGAGACACTGTCTGCCATGACCGGGTCGCGAACTTGCGATGCAAGCAACTCCTGTTTTCAAGTCGTACGTGCTAACGACTGAGCTACTGAGGACCACACGGTGCAAAGGATGAGTGTTGAGAAAGCGTATTCTTTAAAAACACTGTTTCAACAAGGCAAAAAAATCGAACTTTAATTTGTGAGGTGCGACTTCTTCATGACCATATACAGATTACAGAATGTTGAAATCATAGAGCACTGCATCCTCAGTGGTTCAGTGCTTAGAACATACAACCTCAAAACGTGATTTGCATGTGTTACCTGTTCGCGCCCTGGCCATGGCAGACGTAGTGTCACGAAAACGGTCACATCGTACGTCTGCCACTGCGTTGATCTCGGATCCACACAGCATATTGCCTCAAACGGCCGAAGCTTCGAATATCAAAATTGGTGAAAATTGACATCTCTACTTATTTGTATCTTAGTTATAATGCTCATACTAGAATTTGAATTTCAGCATTAAAGTTTGTCAAACGAGCGATTCAGCGCCAAAAGAAGGTGTTCAAGCGGTGGGGGGTGATGGCTGCCTGGGACCAGGGCTACGTGACATAAAGCCTTCATCAGGGATCAGCTTGAAGTGTTTCATTGAAGAGGTATGTGAAGCAAAACATAACATGTTAGTAAATATGATTAGTTGATTAAGCAGGCATTTTTTTTTTTTTATTATTGTTATAATTATGATCATTTGATTTTTTTATCTATTAAAAAGATCATATTTGCTAGATTTGTGATTTGAGCTGCAGCAGGCTGTTACAAGGCAGGAGTGTGTCGGTTTTCACTTTTATTAAGTAGATATAAAACTATCATGTTTTTTTTCAGGGTTGATATATCAAGAGTACATGCCAGTGTTCTGGTCACCTTCATCGAGGTAAAAATATATTTGTTTGTGAATCAAAGTCTAAATGCAATTGAACTCTAGCTTCTATGCTTCTGTTGATTTTTCATTTCTTACCTAAGCCAATATTATCATCCATGTTACTGACCATTTAGAAATGTACCGTACTGTCAGTTAACTTGTGAGTGCACATATTAACCTCATTTGTGGCCATGTTGATTAGAGGTGTCAATTTTTATCAATTTCAATATTCAAAGCTTTGGCCGTTTTGATTATGGGCCCCAGCATTATGAGAGAGGGGAGGGAATATTTATACTACTAGCTTTATGATTTACAAATACTATACCATACACATTACCATATATAAATATAAAGGAGTACATGGCTATAGGTATCATTGACACATTACAAGTATTCGAACCTTGTTTTATGATTCAAATCCTGAAACATTTGAGCAAAGCTTCAAACTATTTCGACATCTCTAATTTTGATTCAGTTTCATTATCTACAGTGTATACAGAATATTTGATAAGATTCAATTTCAATTATTGTTTATCAAAAACGAACTAAGATAAGTAGTTGTGGTTGCCAGAGTCTCGACATACGTCAGAGTCTCATCACGTCGCTAAAATGTACGTGTGACGACTTGCTGATCTATGGTGAGACTCTAGCGACTGCATCTTCAAAACCACCTGTTAACCGGCGTTCTCTGCGGAGTGAGCGCCATGGTGATCGCAGCGCCACCTACAATCTTAATCTTTATAACCATTATGTATTCTTTGTACTGTATTTGCACTTGTTTTTATTGTATTTCTATTTTAGTTTTTGACAAGGAACCTACATGGTTTCGTTTATAAAAATAAAAAAAAAAGGAAAAAATTCAAAATTAAATCATTGAGAACATATTCACACAGCATAAAAGAACATTCCAAAACAAAATGAGTTCATATATATAGAGCACCACGATCTATCATGTGAGCACGCCATGACCCAGTGTAAAATGCCATGTCAATTAACTCGAGGTCGGTTCAGTTTTAGTGTGAAAAAAAAACTGCGTTTTTTGAAACCATAACCATACCTCTTAAAACCTTAGAGAAACACCGATCCATCTATCAATCTTTAACCATGTTCTCCCATATTCTGCCTGTAGAGCTATTTTATAAGTTTAACCTATGAAGGTTCTTTGTTGCAGATGATCCAACTGAAGTAAATCGTGGCAATTTGTATTTTAAAAAAAGAGCAGGAGCAAAGTAACTACTCTTATGATCAATATGACAACCACAAACCTATAAAAAACAACCATATTCCAAATATCAGAACCCTTTGAATGGTGTTTTTATGTAAAAAAAAAATATTAGTCTGAGCCAGTGGGCAACAAATCTCCATGTTTTGTGCAGACACGAGTGTCATGACTGATGTGTAAACTTCACCTTTGACCTCTAGACGCGGGCGGTGTCTGACGTGTGCCTGGCATGGTTCGGCCGGTTCCAGTCGACCCTCCTCACCAATTTGGGGACCGCAGAGCGCCCCCTACAAGTGAGTGCTTCCTGGCTGAATGTCCCCAACAACTGCATCGTCATATCTCACGGCGATATACGGCTATATACCCTACAGGTGAGTGCACGCTTCTGTCCAGACAGTCAAAGATATAGAATTCTATATCTCTGATACAGTGAATGTCCTCAACAACAGAATCGTCATATCTCACGGCGATATACTGCGTATATGCATGTAGCCATGATACAACCTGTTTAGTTTTTGGTTTACCACCAAATTACAGCTTCTAAACCTTCGACCCTTGTCACGTCACAGACCAGTTCGTTTGGATGAACATTGCTGCGAGTGTGTGTCCGTGTGAAATGCGATTCATGGAATTCTTGTTTCATTCATTGTGTTTATTTTCAAGTATGTGAGATGGTGAGAAATGAATCAGTAGTAGTTGTACTTATGACTAACATTTGTTCAAGAATTTGTTAGAAGAATGAGATTTTTTTATTACTTGGTGCGACCTGTGTGTAGATAGAAATCTATAAAACGGCATAAAAAATGTTTCATGTAGTCCTAAGTTAAAGACTAGAACATTTTATTTAGTTTAAATAACAAACACAAGGGACATTCAGTATTTATCATTCAATGAACACATATGACAGTATTTTTGATCAGATGACTTTAAATCTCAAAATAACAAATCTAAAAAAATACAACTCCATGTCATGCAAGCGGAAAAGTAATATTCATTTGTTGAGATGTCAAATTCTGTGCATGCCTCCAACCGGTGTTGTCAAGCAGACTTTCTTATGGTGCTATAGTGTCTCAAGCTATTACCGAAAACCACCGAATCAGTTATAAAGTGTTCAGGTTTAATAAACTAACAAATCTTTTTTAATCGACATACATGATTCTCAATGGTTGCTAGAAAGATGTGAGAGAGTGTGTAGAAAATGTATCTTTTTTTAATGTTTATGTCTTTATTCCATTTCATTCCTTTTTCAACCAGATGCATACACATACCAAACTGAAACCTAATTTACGTATCAAATACCACGCATGAAAAGTCATGTTCTGCGTCACCTTCATGCAAGGTCACTTCATGCGGCTACCAACTGTTACATGTATATATAATAAAATAAATACACAACTCTCCCAAACAACAACGTAGAAGCACTGAAATTATGCTTCATTATGGCATTATCTATCCATATAACTATCTAAATTTGATTCATTTGGACAGGACTTAATCATTCCTCGTTTTGAGCGCGTGGCCTGGCTGCCCAGACAACCTTTTTTCATGCAAAAACGTCATAAAATGTCGATGACCTTATAGTCCATAACTTGGTAACTGCCCCTCCATGTCTCTGTCATTGGGGCCTGTTAGACCCGGCCATGCATGGTCGTTATTCACCACTGTATCGGTCACTCTGTTTGCCATCAGATGGACATGATTGTGTCTCGTAATATTATAAATGTAAATGTAGTGAATTATAGTTTTGATCCAAGTTTTTTGCTCTCATAACTTTACATTTATTTTTACAAAATGTACTGTTATCAGTGGAAGTACAACTGCTGTTTTCGCTTTTTGTCACTCCTCAAATAAATCATTTTCTTGCAGTATATCTACAAAGTGTTTCATGTACACATGTCTGCGTATAAGTATTAAAGAGTAAAGACAGCTCGACTTTGTGTTGACCTGAGGACCTCCTGTTCTTGACAGTTTCGCCAACTGCTGCTGCCATCCCAAAACATCTCTCTGTGCATGTCAGCTCCATCAGCACCACTTCCAATGCCGAAAATCAGGCCGTAGATGGTACACCCCCTCGTTTCTGTTCATAACCTGCTTCCGTGATCGTATCTTTACCTCTTTCTACCTTATACACATGTAGTGAGGCTGACACCAGTCATCCCGCGACATGCGGCGTCTGCACTCGCACCCAGTAAACTAATCAACTTCCTTGCCACCAAGACATGTGGTCTGTAGACTCAGTACCACGTTCCCAAAGCTTCCTAAGCTGTGCAAGTGCCACTAAAGAGTGAGGTCCTCTTTTGTTACAATAACCAGGCTTCGTGTTGTCACAATGTTGTCGTTATATGAGAGTCCCGGCCGTGTTGACACGGTGGATATCGCTCTGTAACGACACGGCCTCTGCCTCCGAGTTATTCTCCCAGCTCGCCCGTGACCCGTCGTCCTTCCGACAGTGCACGATTTTACGGAACTCGTCTTTGAACAGCGTCATCCTGCAATGGAAATGTGCTTGATTTAAATAAAGTTATCGTTTGCTTGGCTTTACATGGTTATACGTAGTAATGTGGAATAGGAATAGAATACAACAATGGGTAAACTGCAGGTTATAGTAAAACCCTCACCTATACTTGATATTACTAATTTTGTCTTACATGTTAGAGGTATTCCTTATGTGATCAGTGCTTTATCAAAACTCTTTATACTTGCTATGTTTTCTTTTGTTTTACATCATATATTTATATGAACAACTGCATATATTCGAACCCACAACCTCCTCGTTGAAATGATAACTGACCAAGTAAGTTGAGGATTACAGAGACAACGATTCATCTGTGTAACCTTTTAACAGCCAGCTGCTTGGTATGATGGTATCATTCTGGGCTTACAACCTTGTGGTCGTGAGTTCCAGTCCCGCCAGGGCCACTTGATATAGTCAAAATGGAAGCTTAGAGTTGTAAAACCTGTCTTCAGCTATGTCAACAAAGTGGTAGGAGCTTGCTTGCCATAACAGTGAGAGTAGAATTATGTAACATGTTTATATTAACTTGGTAGCCAAGCATGTATGTAAATTGTATGTGCTTCTTATGAAATATGTTAACCCAAGTCCACCTCTCTCTGTATTCGGGAACCCACCTGACTTATACATGTTCTTATGTAATGTGCAACTGTTGTGGATGTGTTTGCTCAACGCCCAGCACCAGACATGACTGATGCGAACTCATACATATTAGTGTGTGTACGGTTCGATAGACCGGTTAGGGGGTGTCTATGTATGAACCGTAGAATTACGAAATCAAATGTGCCATGTGTGTGTCAAGAAATTAATTTTGATACTGACTGGATATATTGATTGGACACCCTGTATCAAAGCGTTTGAAAAAAAGGTATTAATATCATATTTTGTTTTTCAACACCCACCATTACCAATTTGATACTCACCAGCAAGGCAATTTGAACTGAAAAAAAATGTTAAATCACGAAAGTTAATTAAATATATGGATACATAGCTTGGGCATGAAAATAATCATCAAAATCAATAACCGGTTTGTCAATGATAGGGACCCTGTTATATGTGTAGCCGGTTATGAAGTATCCACATACTAAGTACATATCATTACCCTATTGAGCGCACCTGAATGAGTAGATGACGGGGTTGGCGCTGAGTTGAAGATAGCGGGCAGCGTGGACATGTTACGCGCACCATCTTCAGGTGGACGCCGTCACCAGACCCCGTGCGCCTGCAAATGCAAATATGATGGTTTAGAGATGGATGCAATCAAGCCATCATCATATCTCAGGGTAGTGATGTAACCCCTTTAATATTCGCAGAACTTGCTCTCAAAATCTAACCAATCACAAAGCCTACTGTCAAAATGTTTAGCCAAGATGTCAAAAGTTCGTGCGATCTTACTTTGCCAAGTAAGAAAAAAACAGTATTGATTTTGTTTTTTAACCCAAAGATCATTTTCCACAGAAAAAACACAACTGGGTTCACAGGTTGTTATGAACACGGACTTGTAAAGGCAGTGTGAATGATCAACCCGGGCTGAAACCGACAATTGCATGAAGCAGATAGAACAGTGATATTTAGGCATTTGGGTTCAAATAGAGTTGGTTTTTCATTGAGGTTCATGAAATACATTGTTCAGTAAGTGTTCTTTACATGAGGGGTCATACGCCTGCAACAGGGAAATAGTAGTGAACATTTGGGCTGAGAAGAGAGGCAGAAGAGAGGCAGTGTTTTCACGGAGTTGTCTCCTCATGGTGGTG
The DNA here is from genome assembly GCA_019095985.1 of Streblospio benedicti. Taxonomy (NCBI): domain Eukaryota; kingdom Metazoa; phylum Annelida; class Polychaeta; order Spionida; family Spionidae; genus Streblospio; species Streblospio benedicti. The sequence goes on from JAGTTF010006106.1 coordinate 40,553, forward strand.
TGGGACTCCTGAGAACGTACATTGTTCATGAGGGGGCCGCTGGCAAGACAACTGTACGCCCGCGAACATAGAGAATATGATCAGACGATGATATCTGTTGTAGAACCATTGTCTTTTGCGATCACTTCACAACCTGTGCTCAAGTGGCCTCAACACAGATGTACTCACTTCTTGGAGGCTCATTACTGTCGTGTTGAAACCATTTATTCTCATTGGCACTTTTTTTATTCTCAATCTAAAGGGAATAATATAATGACTGATATTTTACTTTTGTGCTGATAGTAGTGAAATGTCAGTAATTTATACTGATATGGTGAAAAATCTGAAAAATTCTTCCCAGAACTTTTAAATAGTAGAGCCTTTCATAGTGTATATGATATTGCTAGGCTTGTTTCATTCCCAGTTTAAAAATAGTAGGCCTTGGAAAAGTAATCTCCCATACCTTTTAAGAAACAAAGAAAATAAATGTCAATGCAAGCCATTTGGTACCATTCTAAACATACATGTATAATTGCTTCATGTTGCCTGGGCTCACCAAGAGAAAGTCTCTAGACACAGGTTTTCAGGGGATCTTTGTAAATGCTTGGCCTGGAACCACCAAATATTGCCTTATGGTATTTGGGTCCCTTTTTAAATATAGAGAATGGAGGCAAAATTAATAGTCCATTGTAGTTTCAAATGTTGTAATCTCAGCTGATTGTCCTGATGCTACCATATGCGACTGTCCTGATTATCTCAATCAGATGGCTGGCTGCAAGATCACAACATTGGCTAATTCCATTTTGCAACTTACATGTTGCATGTTCATAATTCAATGTTTGCAGACATACTATTTACATGTAACATGAGGGGGAAATATACCCTACCCCATTCTCAAGTCTCAGCAAAAATCCAGGGCCATTCTCACTAATTTTCTAACCCATCTCATTTCACAGTTTCACAATTTCTCAAAATCCTCTAAGAAAATCGACCCCCAATGATCTCATTTCTCATAAGAAATCAAGGGCCATTCTCACATCTCAAAATAGGTGTATTTCCCCTCTAACATGTGTGACTGTGAATTATGAGGCTGACTGTCCTGGTGTTGACTGTCCTGATTATGAGGCTGCTGTCCCCAAATCCCCTTCAGTTGCCAAGACAAGATCCAACCATCTAGATCCTTGGTTTAAACCTATCTTACTGCAATAGTATATGCAAATGGATTAGGCAGCAGCTAAAATGGGATATAAGCTGCTAGATTCTTGCCTGAGACCAGGGGCTCATAATATTGCTGTTTGCTGCTTAATGTTTACAGAAATTACAGAATAAGTGGTCATAAGTGCCTAGATGTAACATTTGTGACTATGTGTTGAGGATTAGTCTCTTATGCTTCTCTATGTCATTCAAGTGAAAACATTTCTCAATAATATTGGGCAGATATGGTACTTTTTTATAGCAGTCCAGGAATGTTTGGTTCTGACCGGGTGTGTTTTTGGATATTATGATGAAGCACATATGGTTTGATAAAATTCGGACAGCAGAATATTGGTAAAATGACAATATTTACGCAATGAAAGCAATGGATAAGATTAGTACAAATTATGCTGTTCCTTTCTGTTCATTTTTGTGTGTTTGGATATGAATATATGACAAAGAAAAGTTCAATGTTTTTTTCCTCGGGATAGCAGAATGCGTCTGTGTGATTTAGCTCTGCAGGATTATTTGTTATCATGGGAATATTAGTTGTTTAATCAGAAAATTGCAGTCATTTTGGATGCTGGCTGCACAACCTGAACATGCAAGTAATTCCGTTAATTTTATTAGTACTAACGTTTTGTTGCATCAATGTTTGTAATTATTTAGTTGTGTGACATCAGATAATAGACCATTAATCAAGCAGGACATTTTTGTCTCTTTATAAACAATAGTTATCAATAAAACTTTTTCGCTTGATCTTAAGTTTTTTTGTATCCAAACATTTCATCTTCAAATAGAAAATATTTGGTTAGCTGCATCATTTGGAGAATAAACTTCAATTAAGATTCATACAATAGTTTTCAAATTCATTAAAAGATATATAAAAGACTATAATATATTAGAGTTGTCAGACTTAGTATGTAAGTTTCATTTAATATTTCAATTCATTATCATTGATTCTGTTTGAACAGTTGATGCTCTTAAAAACTGAGTTTGCATTATGGAACATGCAATGCTTTTACATCTTTTGGATCACACTAACAATGTAACATAGCTGCATTGGTACAATATCTAGCCAAGGTATAAAGTGGTGTCTATTTCTTCTGAAAAAGAAATGTATTAAGAACCATGCTAGATGTGTTATATTTTAAGGACCACAATGTAAATAAGCAGTATTTCATGCAAGCTTTCTGGCGATATAGTATAAGCAGAAGAATTTATTTGCAAAGCCAATAGCAATAAAAGGCGATGGGGCCAGCCAAATTTTGGTACCAAATTGATAAACTGATGATGTGATTTTCATAATCTTTATGTCAAGCTGTCATGAAAACACAGTGTAATCGTGGCCATGTCAACAGATGAGTAGCTTTGTTACTGAAAATCGACTGAACATAATGAATAAATGACATAAATGGATTTTGGGGCATTGACCTCTGATTCCTGAAGTTGGTGCATCAGAATGAACAGAAATATGTCTGCTTTATATGAAAAATTGATTAACACAATGTCCTATACTTGAACTTGCTGCAATAAGAACATTATATATGGAGAGCTTTTAAAGTCATTGCATTAGCACTGAAGAATTCATAGAAACAAATGTGTTTTGAAAGGTACTTTTGTTTGAGTTGGATTATCCTGTAAATGAACTCGCTCCAATAGAAGAAGATACGGAAACAAATCCACTTAGTTATATGAAGTAAAAAGAATATGGACATATTACTGGGGTTTATGATATCACAATTATTGCCACAGAACGCGGGATCACGACCTTTGACACAAACTTTATTGGGGACTCACATCCAGATTAGTCACTGTGTTGGTTTTTGCTAATGTGTCCATTTAGAATAAGCGTTAGAATAAGTTTTTCTGTATGGAGGGACACATGCCCTTCATGCAGATCCATCACTTCTGTAGCAAAAATACCTATGTTGAATTGTTTGAGATAAACATGCAGTGTTTTTGGCAGACTGTGACACATCATAGCCCCAAACTTTTCATTGCTGTTGACATTCTAATGCACCAGATACGTAGGCGATAGAGTAGGTACTGTAACATTCTGCATACATACACATGCATCACTTTGATAGTTTCTCAACATTAAATGCAGAGCCGTATTACAAAGTAACTCCATTCCTGTGGGTGCACTTCTCATTGGAAATGTCCAATGTCCACAAAAGACAGGCGTCTTTAAAAAGAGCTTCGCCTTATTTACGAGATATAGGGAGACTGAAACTGAAGTGAAAGGTGTGCTGAAAAAAGCTGTCCACATGGACTGGTTCATCTGTAACTTACATGCCATGTACATATTCTTTGATAGTTAAATCTCCTGTGTTTACAACACTGTCCATGTAGTAGTGTTCAAGTCTGCCCCCCGCCCCCCCAAGCAAGCCTCTCATGTCCAAATCTTATACCAATTGGGCCAGCAGGGTTTATTTCTACAAATGCTATTAATATTTTACAGTTACCTATAGCACCCCTACTGTGTAGTAGGCAAATGAATCATCATTTTCATGATTGAATGATCATAATGAAAGCTTTTTATGGCCACACTGCATAGGTATGAGCTGTGATCGAGATAAGAAGCCAACAAGAATCTTCAATGTATATTTTTACAAGCATTAAATGTGGTTACCGGGTATTTCTAAATACGATCATTGCTCACGTTGCACAAAGTTGGAAGCCCCATATTTGCCCTCCAGTGGTGGGGTGGTAACCTTAAACCGAATAGAATAAGACAAAAATACAGAGTCCTGTGCATTAGTGATCAGCATATTGCCACCCTGAATGTTGCAGATACAGGTGAGAAATAAAGATTGAACGACAAGTGTGCCAATGACCTGGTGTTTGACTTGGAGAAATACACCAAACAGCTCAATGACAATGCAATTCATAGATTTGGAGACGTTTAATCCAAGTAATTATCATACAAAGTAAACGTTATCACTTAAACATGACAAACTGCACCTTGTCATTGATTTTAGTGTTAAATGAGTACATGTTAATTGCACTTCCACACCAAGATTGTGTTGTCAGAAATGGAATGTCTCACTAGTAATGAGACTGCATTAAAGTTGTGAGAGCAAGACTTGGATCATGACAATAAAACAGCACATTTACATTTCCATTTGTTTCAGGACAATAAGCCTATTATGTCCAAACCGTCCACGGATTGGTGCATTTCTACACATGCTGTTAATGTTAGACAAAGATCTACATATCACAATCAGTGACACACCCCTTTGCCTAGAATTCCTTGAAATGCCACTTATAATTGAAACTATCAGTCCAATCCTTACTTATTTGACACACCCTAATCCCTCATGTTGAGGGTGTGGTCTCTGCCCAGTCTACTTGCAACATTCCCCTTCTTTCTGTTATTTGGGTCTGTTTTGACCATGGGCACATGCATCATAGACGGCAGAAACCAACTGAGACTTATGAATAACCAATCTTTCTTATCCCCTTCATTGTTTCTACTATGAGGTATCATATGAAGTATACACAATTTGCCCTCGAGTCTATGATGCATGTGCCCGTGGTTTTGATCCATACCAAGATGTATTTGATCTATTTTTGTCTGCTTTGCTCCTCCCTTGACTGTAAGATCTTGCAGCTCAAGCTTTCTTACTATAACTATCCATCTGAAGCCACCTTTGGCAATAGGGAAGATTACAGGCATCACCTGCGCCACAGCTTTATTGAAGTTCATGAACATGACCACAGAAATGCAAATTGACTGAACAATAGTGATTTATAATTCAATTCATTTCATTGTCTTCGTGATATGAAGTGCATGTTTGGTAATAAGTAATATAATATGATAAGACATTAGTTAAAAGTATACCTCTTTTTAAAACATATATGAATGGAACGACCCGGTAGAAATAGGACAGAGCCCTTATTACATGACATTACTTGTAAAAATACCTTGGTGGTATTTTCCATGCAGTAAAAATGGATCTATGCACAATAATTTGCTAATAAAATACAATTCTTTTCTATTGATAAAGCCTACAGTTTAGTAAAAAGTGTTCTTCATTCTTGATCATATTACATTGATCTAAGTTACACAATCTTAAGTCAAGAGGCACGTTTGGTTGTACATGGCAACCTGTATTAATATTAATTAAATCATGACTCTTCAACTGAAATTTGGAAATATGCCTTCTGGATCTTAGTACTTCTAATACAATTTAAGTAATTTTCAATAATGACCACAATATCTCTGGTCTGTCAGTCCGGGTCTGATTTTTGCACATCTATGTCATTGAGACCGAACTTCTCTGAATGGCTGCCTGAATATTAGATTTGTTTTAGAGATGTAGATTTACCAAATGCTTAGTAAATATCATGAATAGCATTACACTATTCCTGTAAATACATGTATGTATGCATTACGTAATGAGATGAATCAAGTTTGTACTGTTGTCTATATGTGTATTGTGTGATCTACATGCTGCTTTTCGAATATTAGCCAATGTCTATTTTTAGCTCGCTCTTAATAGCTCTGACCATAGAATTAGTAGATGATTAAAACTAATTGATTTACGAAGAAAAAACACGCCCAGAGTTCGCGTATGTTCAACCACAGAGTTCATACTTGTGACCATCAGTGGATATATTGAGCCCAGATCATCAAAGAGCAGAACTCTGCCTCTTGTAGCTGATTGGCTGATCACCAGGTCACATGACCCGAGCACCTGCCTGAGCGAGATTGACACATATCGATCGTCGTTAATGGATGCAAATGGTTCAGATCAAAATCAGAGGGTAAAAATCAGATTTCGGTGCAGGTTGATGAATTGAGATCTTTTTGAGCTTATTTGAGAGAGATTCAGTGACATAGGGGCTAGTAGGATTAAGGCTGCATTTAAGGCTAAAAATACTATCATTGGTGGCAACAGGCATTGCACAATTGATACTGGCCATGTATGAAAAGGTCTATCAGCATAAGAAAGGCCAGCTCAGTGGTATTGCCCCTGTCCTACACATAATATGTGTGGAATCTGATTATGGGTGTTCATGGGCTGGCCACTATTTATGTTGCTTTTGTGTCTAAAAGTATGACCGCAGGGTATGGAGGGGAGGATTTGGGGTGTTGTATGAAACGCCCTCATCACTAAACAGATCACTGGCGGCGTGTATATCCTAATCTATTACGTGCATTTTCCTTATTATATCGTGACAACTATTTCCCTGTGTTCTTTGTCTTTTCTCTATGGTTTTTGCTTTGTCTCTTTTGCGAAAACGTCCGCATGCTTTGTGTATGAGTTTCTGTGTACTGTTATTATTTTCTTTCAAAACCAAAACATTAGATAAAACCTTGTTTATTTATTGATATAATCGTATTAGAGACATCCAATGTAGTCTCGTCAATCTTTGATAATTTCCAGTGTGTTGCAAGTTTTTTAGACTTGTCTTTAATCATTGCTGGGATCTTGCTGAGTTCTCCAAAGTACCCAATACCCTGTGCCAGTAACTTGCTCCCAGGTGTCACAAAAAAAACAAATTTTCTTACTTCTGTTGACTAAATTATGAGCATTACCTTTCACAAAATTACTATATTTTATTGAAGATTGGCTTGATACCCCACATGTTGGACGGTTTGCGAAGGATAAAAACAATGTGAATTCCTATATCCGGCCATTTTTTTTTTTTTTTCTGTAAAACGGCTATGAAATGATAACAAATTTCATTTCATTGCCTTTTTAACTTTAATGTCTGGTATTTCAGTTTTTATAGTATTCACAAAGTAGCAAATCATAATAATAATGTCCGTTGGTTTTGGTTTCACTCTGAAGTAACTTAAATGAGGTGGTTTATAGTCATGATTCTTCCTTGACAGCTTTTATAATTTCAAACTGAGGCACACAGTGGGTTCCTGCCTCTGCTACGTATCATTGCTTCAACATGTAGATACTGCGCATAAAAAATGGTTATATCTTGATCAATGTATGTTATAAGAAATTTGTAAGCAATTATACAATAATGCAACAGCCCACCTGCTAAATTGACCACTTTCCCATCTAAAATCCTATTAAATAGGCCCATGGCCGGTCATGTGTTGTAAGTCTTGTGTGTTACGGAATATAAATTCGCAAGTTATTTGTGAAAAAGTGTTAAGATAATTTGTAAACTCATTATGAAAAATGCACAAGTAAAATGCCATCAAGAGATAAACACCAAAGCACATGTTCAAAAGAATATCATTCTTGAATCTTCTCAATAGCCCTCTTTGCAATACACACCCATATAGAGACACTTCTCTGCCATGTATTAAGCATATTGACCACTTAATACTATTATCCCCCTGCACTCCTGCCATGCACCTGACTGGTGATACTTTAATACACCTGTATGAAGCTTGAGCCATCTGCAAAGTGGTTTTTAGTCCCACTGAGAGGTCACAATGACCAGTTTAATAACTGTCCTAGATACCGAGATACATAAACATATCACTGTGAACAGGCCAAACCCTATCACCCCTCTGTCACCGGGGTCAAGCTTTGGTTGGGTGTTGCTGGTAGCTGTTGCTAAGATGCCTCCTGTATCGTCTGTTGATCCTCATTGTGGGGGGATCTTACCCCCCTATAAGAGGAGGCAGTGATCTATCAGAGCAGCATTTGAATCTCAGCAGACACACCATGGAAGAGGTGATAGCTACTTCTCATTTGAAGGAAGGGTTGCAGAGATTGAAATTTAAAGCAAAGTGTTATTCTGTGTGTAGAAGTTGGTAGTCACTTCTCTCAGTTGAAGGAAAAGTTGCAGATTTTGATTTTTAAAGCATTAAGCAAAGTTTTATTCCGTGTGTTTGAAATTCCAAGCTCAAGAGGTTGTAACAGCAAGAAAATTTTACGAAGCATTGAAGTTGTTTGAAAGTTTTATTCTCAGTTTGACTGCAGCTCTTTTGTTGCAATGCAGTTTTGGATTTGTGAATTGAAGTTTCAAGGCAAGCGCTTTACAAAACCCACAGTTTTTAATTGTTCTGAGAAGGTCCTATGTTGTTATCAGCATGAAAATCGCTGAGAAAACTGAAGCTGAAAACAAAGCGGATGAGATAAAACAGAAAATTGAAAGATTAGTAGTGAGAAAACGTAAGGAACGTGCAGAAAAAAAGGAGGAAAAATGCGAGAAGAAACCGCGTGGGAGAAGACCAAAGCAGAACCTAGAACCCTGAGGTAGGTTAAATGATTGTATTATTGTTTATCATTTTATGTGAACACTACAAAATCTAGATCAAAAGTGTTCAAGTTAAATGATTGGCGTTGCTTGTTTATCGTTGACTTATGGGCAATTAAGATATATAATAAATGTCTTTATCAGAAGTAAATTTATGAATTTGAGGAGAAAACCTCAGAATGGATTTACAGCAGTGATCAAATTCATAACATAAGGAGATGTCTTTAATTTGTGACTGCAAATGTGTCTTTGCATTATTTCAACATTTCAACAGTTCAGTTTTGTTTTCAAACCTTTATAGATTTGGCCCAAAACAGAGCTGAGGGATCAAATTCACAGTGCCATAAAAATTCATAATCAAGAGAATGGGATGTCTAAGGATTCTACAAATGTGTATTTAATTGGATTTAAAACAGTGAAATTTTTTGTTTTGAAACCTGATTTAATATATGGCCTTTACAAAATGTTTTTTCTGAAAAAATGTTATATTTTAGTATTATCTCATAATTTTGTTTTTCCAGCTGTACCCACATTGCCATGAATGCCTCCTGTTCAAGTACAAAGCTGAGGCCCTGGACAACCACATGGCCCAGTGCCATCTCCTTGAAGTACCTCGCAAACAGAAACAACCCCTTCAGGAGCCCCAGCCCCTTCCAGAGCCCCAGCCCCACCAGGAGCCCCACAGTACTGGGGAGGGCGATCCCCAGCAGACGACAAATGCAGCCGTCGTCTACCGCTGCGCCATCTGTGCGAAGCTCGGTCGCCTGAAGCGGGGCCGTGTGGAAGAGTTCGCCGTCCGCAACTCGGCAGCACGACACATGAGGACACACTCCAGTAAGCAACTGCCCAAATTTCATTGATTGTAGATGTAAGTTGTGCTGCTTTTGTACCATCACCATGATCAAGTCTGGCTCTCACCAATAGAGATGAGTTCCTCAGTTTTACATTTGACACCAGGTTATTGGCCCATTCATGGGCTCAATTTGAACTGTGTATTATTTGACTAAAAACGATTTTAATTCCTGCTCTGAAGTCACACATTTTTTTGAAAAAAGAGAGACATGCACAGCTTGTCACCGAATAGACCATTTTTTTTGTGCAAAAAAAAATCTTTAAATTGATTTAGGGCATGTTTTACGGGCATCTCTGGTGTGCTTCTCATTTTTTACAAACTTTGTTTTATTGGAAGTTAGTAAAAACAGACGAAAACAACAAAACAAACAAAAAAATTGAAAAACCACATGCTGCATACCATATTGACAAATTTTGTCTTGCACTTGTTGCTCTCAAATTTAAATAACTTATGATTTGACAATTGTTACTTTACATGTAGTTTTGATAAAATATGGATCAATACAGAAGAGACAAACAAAACAAAAAAAATTTGTGTACAACATGCTGCATACCATATTGATTGTCTAATTTCTTATGATTTGGATCAATTGTTAGTATGGATAAAAAATAGTGTAAAACCTCAGTGAACTGCATTGAATTGCAACCTATCTATCACAAACCTGAATGAAATTATTGATTGTCTCACTTGGCATGGCACCAAAATATTCATCAAGGCTGATAAAAAATCGATGTTTACAAACATGATTTCAAGCTGCAGTGTCGTTTTTTTTTTCCAGACTACAAACCAGAACAATGCAGCGTCTGCCTGTGGAATTTCCCCAACAGGTGGAACCTCAACCGCCATGTGAGGACGGTTCACCGAGATCTTCGCGAGTCACCAGAAAACACAGCGACCGACACCGCCGCCCAGCCGGCAATGCTGACTGCTCCCAATGATGAGCTGCCGACTTCCTATCCACCACCGCATCACCAAATTCCTCCCATGCACTTGTTAAATCACTTGCATCGTGGCCATTTTCCTTCTGTTGGAAGCTCGCCAGCAACAGCTTTCACTGCACGTTTTGATCAGCGAAATGCTGTTGGTCCTCGATTCCAAGCGCAAATGATTCGTCCAGATATGTATGCGTTGCCGGGTGCTGTTGATGGTGCCCCCTACGATGGAGCAGTGCTGAGGCAGACGAATCATGAACCGAGGCAGGACCCAGCTCAACAGCAGAGCCGCGATTGGCCAATGTCGCATGTAGAAAACAGGACGGATCGTTTCCACGCAAAAAATAATGAGCAGCAAAGTGTGATCCAACCATTTCAGCATATCCCGAATAGAATGAATGGTTTGAATCACCAAGAAAATGCGCTTCACTCTTTCAATGATTGCTGTAATCACGCAAATACGCCGTCTTCGCTGCGGATAAAGTGCTATGATGAGGGACACAGACGAGAAGACAGGAGGCAGCTGAGGCAGGAACACTGCATGCCTCCGGGCAGCTTGGGTCCTCCTCTCTTTCCTCTTCCTTTCCCTCCACTGATGCATCCCATGGTCAGTTTGCATCTTCAACACATCCAGCAAAATAACCAGTTGCTTAATTGGTTCAGAGGTGTATATAATCCCTGTATGGAGCCTCACGCGGTTTCAATAGTCCCCATGGAGGATTGGGATGGAACCGGGAATGAGGCGTGATGATGTGGGATGAGGACAAGCTGAGGAACCTATGAATGTCAGTGTGAATGTGCAGCACAGAAAGCTCGTCGTGGGAAGCTTGAATGGTGTGGGACCCCTAGGAATGTTTGTGTAAACCAGAAGCAGAGAAGAGTTGGCCAGAGGAAGATGTAATTGAATGGACCAGAGGGGACAAAAGAACATAAATGTTCACCAGATAGAGATAGATGACCTTAAAAAGGCGTGAAATGAGGAAGCTATGAATTTCTTAATGATGAAGAATTAATGCTGTTAGATAAGATTAGTATTTACAAGGCGGAGTCATGTATGTATCGTTGAACCTCACAAATGTGATACATGTATTATATGAGTGAAAATGTGCTAGAAAAAAATTCAATTGGCTCAAAAAAATGCATTAGTTGTTTAGCCAATTGGCTAAATCTGAGATATGTCTGAGCGCTAGCCCAGTACACTAACAGAGACAGACAAACATGCTAACATCCCACACAGACTAAAAAGACAGACACACTTGTGTGTTCAGATCCAGACAGACAAAATCATTTGAGGAACATGCTTTTTTAGGCATTTATCAAACGGAGCCAGCAATGTTTCAAAATTCAATGCATGAAAATTTTAACACAGACACAGACAGACTGCATTTTGCACACATGTTCGTAAATTCACCCATGAGACAGACTAACAACTTCGCCTCACGATGACAACAGCCGCAGAACGATGTAATGTTTTAAAATACACTAGCAACAGACAAGACATGACTAGCAAAGACAACAGACACAGACTAACAGACTAACAGACTCGTAGAAGGTATAGCAGAGACATCACCCAGCGAGACAGACTGTATAGCCACGGCAGACATAGAAGGTTGATACAGAGAACACACAGACAGACTAACAGAGACAGACTCACAGACACGCAGACACTAACAGCCACCCATCCTGACCTGTATAGCGGAGGTGACGATGAACGGGAGCCAGCAGACGTAGAATCCGCCCAGCACGATGAGTCCGGTGGCGACCATCTTCATAGACAGGAGACGCCGCCAGCGCCGCTGGTCAAATGGTCCACCGCCAGCAGCTCACGGTGAGATCGCAGCCGCGTGGTGACTAACAGCCACCTGGGGGAGACAAGGGGGAACTATAGTGAACCTTGGGGCAACCTGGGGACAAATACGTGGTGAGCTGGAACCTGGGGGTACAGAGGGAAATACGTGGTGAATCTCCTCTTGACGGACTATTCCAGTGTTTTAGACACTGGCTTAGAGTCCATTAATTGGGCCGCCACCTGGGGGGGCAGGTTGTATGTGGTGAACTATAGGCAAATCCAGGTTTTCGGAAGGGGGTTGCACTTGGAGGAAAGACATGGAGAATTGGACGGGATTTCATGAAAAACCCTATGAAAATGAAGTATTTTGGTAGTAAAGGGCCCGTTGCAGCCTCCCCCCCCCTGGATCTGCCTATGTGAACTGCCACCTGAGACATGGGAACTATAGTGTAATGAGCGGCAACCTGAGACACAGCAGACAGTCTATAGCATCTATTTGACCAAACTGCAACCTGGGACAAGTAACTGGAGCATCTAAGAATAACGACCAGCTATGTGAGAATGGTGCAGAAAGTCTAAAGGAGCAGAACCTATGGACTAAGAATGGAATATGATCCTGGTGATGTTGGCTTTGTTGAAGTCTTAGCAGCTCAGACAGACATTTAGTCTGGTTGTTTGGCTACCTGCCACATTTCAATGGTGAAGGTTTGTAAGACAGTTGAACTTTGACCTTGAAATCCTGATGTTTAGTGGCGACAACAACAACAACAACACCAACAACAACCAGCTCAATACGATGGCCGATTCCTGTTTGACCTTGTAGTAGCGCTATATAAATGTTGTATTGTATTGTGGGAGAACTGATTCTCACCTTGAAGATCCTGACGTAGAGTGTAGCGAGGACCGCGGTGCACACGCAGAAGGCGGGCAGCATCACGTAGCTGACGTATGGCAGCTTGAGCACAAACATCATGTCGCACTCACGGGCCGGGGCCTCAGACCAAGAGTTGTGCCACACCTAAAAACACATGCAGAGAGAGAGAATGTTAATGTGCCACAGCCACATTGACATTGGAGGAAATGTTAATCACCTTTAAGCGCCACTATGCAGAAGTTGTGACAAGAATGGCGGAAGAGAGTTTATTTATTTTTAAGATCTGCTTGCCTGTTTGTCAAACAAAAGAGTGGAAATGTGTATTGTATTGTGAAACAAAAAAGTTACATGAATTTGATACCACGTGAAGTTGTGTCACCCACACGGAGAGAGGAAATGTTAACTTGTGCCACACCCACAAACAAAGAGTGGAAATGTAAATGACTGGTTTATGGTCTTCTATGCAGGAGTTGTGCCACACCTAAAAGAGAGAGAGGTTATCGTTTTTAAAGAAAGACAGTTTATCGTTAAGTTGTACCACATTCGGAGGCATAGACAAGTTATCGTTTTTAAGTTGCACCACACCCGCAAACAAAGACACTGTAAATGTCCGGTTAATGGTCTTCTGCTGCCCTTATGCTGATAGATTGATTGATTTAAGCCACGCCCACAGAGAGAGTGGAAAATGTAAATGACTGGTTTATTGTCTTCTATGCAGGAGTTGTATCACACCGAAAAAACGAAGAGTGTTTATCGCTTTTTTTAAGTTGTGCCACACCCACAAACAAAAAGAGTGGAAATGTATGAAAGTGAAACAAAATTACATGAATTTGATACTCTTGATATTCAAACAGAAGCTGAATAGTATGTTTACTGACTTTTATCTGGTTCTGGTTCATTATTTCACTATTAACCAGCCCCAGTTATGGGGACTGGCCTCCTCTGATGAGGCAATATGTGAATTTATTATTGTACTTCAAAACTTCTATTGCAAAATTTTAATATGCAAAAAATAAGCTGTATCCTGGATGATGTAAAATTTTATATTCAATTATATCCTGTACTTTTTCTTGTCTTTTTAAAAAACAAATACATCTTTGTGAAAGATTTTTGGAAAAATGAAAATCAGTCTTGAAATTTTAATGTGCAAAATCATGTGGGAACCCTGATTAGTCTAACAGTGGCACACATACATAGTGGTGGTGAGTTAATGAATAATTACAGCCAGGCCACAACCTCAAAGTGAGCAATAATTGGGGCCTGTCCAAATGAATATAGGATTTTTTACTATATATATTAAGACTATAAAAATATAGGATTTGATTGATTGCTTGATTTAGACAGGCTCCAATTATTCATAACTTAACACAAGACACCTACCATTGGCAGTCCGAATCCGAGCACAATGGGAAAAACCCAGACCGCGATCACGGAGCGCACGTACGTCTTGGTCGTCAGCTTCTCATGGTACCTGTCAGAGGAAGGATAGACAGAAAGTAACAAGATTTTTCCCACGGTCAAGATGATATTAAAATGCATTGAGAGCAGTGTTTTTTCTACTGTGCAACATGTCACGACGTTGAATGCATCCGTGTAAACAGGGGGATGCCCTTGATTAGGACAGGTGCGGTTATTAGAACGAATACGATAATTGTTAAGGTATATATGTGTTTTCCAGTGCTTGTGGATACTAAAATTGCTGATAAAACCTTCCGAAATTCGTCCTCATGTCGGATTCGAACCTGTGACCTCTGGGTTAAGATGATAACTGCGGGTTACAGAGACAACAGTTCATCTGTGTAACCTTTTAACACCTCGCTGCTTGGGATGATGGTATCATTCTGGTCTCACAACCTTGTGGTCGTAAGTTTGAGTCCCACCAGGGCCACTTGATATAGTCAAATGGAAGTTTAGGGTTGAAAAACCTGTCTTCAGCTATGTCTATTGTTGGTAGAAGTATGCTTGTTAAAAAGACGTGTGTGAGAGAGAGAAGATAATTAATGTAGCACTTGGTAACAGTACCTTAGTGGTAGTGTGACAGGTCATGTGCTTATTAGAATGAATACATTAGAGTAACAATACCGCAGTGGTCCTGTTATTGTGTTAATGTAGTATGTTTATTGAAATAAATTATTAGGTAACACTAGGTAACAGTACCATAGTGGTCGTGGTGAGCGTCGTGTGCATATTAGAAAAACACGGTAAAATAAAGGATAACAGTACCATGTAGTGGTCGATAATTAAATGTCATAAAAGCATCAGGTAACAGTACTGTAGTTACAGTAATGTAGATTACCGAACAATACGTTGATTGTGGCAAAGGTAAATAACAGTAGTGTGTAGTGGTCGATTGAGAGGTCATCAGCGTGGTGTGAGAGGTTGTGTGATTAATAGGGTTGTGTGATGTGTAGTAGTGGTTAAGGTAGCGGCATGGTTACAGTACCGTATAGGTGCAAGGTCATGTGAACCCGTCATTGAGAGGCCGTGAGAGGCGACGTGTGAGAGGCGTGATTGTTACCGTAGCGGTACCGTGATGGCAGGAGGTCGGCGAGTGGGCGGTGATGCTGGCCGACAGGAAGAGCAGCATGGACGTGTAGCAGGCAGACGGGGCAGCAGCGACAGCATCCCGCTGATTACATCGACATGTGCAGCGGCATCAGCAGCCCCACACACAGGTCAGCCACTAAGAGGTCATGTGGTACAACACAGAACAGGTCAGCTACTGCCAGCTGGGGGCGGGGTCAGTTACTGCCAGCGGGTGATGGGTGGTTATTAGCAAACACGGCAAGTGTTAGCTACCGTAGTGGTAAACCAGGGGACATAGTGGTCAAAGGTCAGCTCTTATCACAGAAGCTTTTGATGGTCAGTGGAGTCCTTCGCGGTGAGAAGGGTGACACATCATGACTGTCCATGTGAGACAGGCAAGGAGAACTTCATGTTTCATTTGAGAGGTAGCACATGGTTAAGTAGAGGGTGATTGGACGCATAATGGATAGGGGAATGGTTTTGTGCGCATGGTTACCAATCGTAGCTTTACCATAGGACGTAGTGGACAGTTTCGGGTGATGTATAGACTGGATATGGAGTGATACTGAGGGCGAACAGGGCAAGTTGTGTTTCATAAATCAAAGGCTTACATTTTTTAAAGCCAATGTCATTCAAACAGCAGGCAGACGGGCAGCAAACAATATGGTGGTTAATGTGGCACAGGTCAGTATTTAATAATGGATGCAGACATCAGCAGTTATTGCATGCTAGGTCAGTGAACTTGGGGAGGCCAGGTGGTTAATTAGCTAAGGTCATGGTCACTTACTGTAGCTGGAGGAGGCAATATGGTGGTTAATGTAGCTGGGGAGACAATACATCAGTTTTCTAATCGCTGTCTCAATGAAATATTTATGTACGATCGTAGTACCCCCCAGGTGGTGTTGATCAACGATGTACGAAGGTGTCTCAAAATAGTTACTACAATTTTACCCGCATGTGGTGCAGTCTCAATCAACCAAAGCTCTGTGATACTATGGCGTGTCAGAAAGAAATGATGAAGACTGATACTGTTTGTCTATTTTTTTCCCCAGAATGCAATTGTTTGTAGCCACCTGCTGGTTTTAGACAGGAACTAAAATAAATTAGAAAAAAAGAAATGTATATGGCTGTTAATGTAGCTGGCAGAGACAATATGGCTGTTATTGTAGGCACAGGTCAGGTCCTGCAAAGCTGGGAGAGGAGACAACATGGTCATTAATTTAGCTGATGTGGTTGAGTGGACTTGAGATAGTTTGAACGGCTAGGCGGTATCTTGCTGTTTAGTCGTGGATTCGAATCCCACCATAGGCTTATTGTGCATGGGCATCAGCAACCCACACACAGGCCCACTAATGCCAACTGGTGTTGAGAGAACATGGTCCTATTAGGCCGTTGACCATCACTATTGCAGTGTAGAATGAAGCTTTAAGTTGGCCAAAATGTAGATTAGGCTCCGACAATGGAGCACTTGAGTTTACTTGGCCATGATGCAGATAGGCCACAAAAAAGCTACTAAAGGCTCAAACAACAAAACAGTCGACACAACAAAAGCTAGCAAATGAGCCTTGAGTAAAATACGGGATATCATATTAAAGTATTTGGTAATTGTTCGCAGCTGTAAACTTTATATTGGATCTGTCTTTCATATTTCAATAAGGGAGATTCGTATAAGTAGTGGACTGACCTGCAGTATGTAGTAGTTGGTGATGGTTCTCAGGCGCTCGTTCCGCTTGAACGCCATGAGCACCAGGCCGTTGCCCCCGACAATGAGCAGCATTAGCAGTCCCTGGAGCGTGACCGACACCAGCCCCGCCGTGTCGGGGCCCTCGGGGGTCCACGGGGCCTCCGGGGGAGACAGCGGGGGCGTAGTGTTGGTCAGGTGGTTCGTGTTGACTGGCAGCTCAAACGAGGACATTGTGGATTGTCTGTACGCTGTTTGGTTACGGAATAGGTGTGAATTGTAGTGAAACCTTTGGGTTTTTTTACACTGCGTTCTCTTTGATTAGTCTCTTCTATGAATGTTGTTTTCAGTTTCGTTTACACATTATATTTCGCTGAATTCACAGACGAGGACATTGTGAATTGTCTGTACGCTGTTTGGTTACAGCAAATGGACTGAATAGGTGTGAATTGTAGTGAAACCTTGCTGTTTATTTTACTTAGCTTCTCTTTGATTTAGTCTCTTGTATGAATGTTATTTTCAGTTTTGTTTAGGCATTATATGTCACTGAATTTACGGAAGTCTGCTTTGGGTTGACCAGGGTACTGTGGGATGTTATGTTCTAGTTACGTGTACACTGAAATATTGACGTAGCTTATCTTTGATTTATCCTGTATCTCAAAATCAAAGAATTTTCTTTTTCTTTTTCACATCATACTTGTGAGATTTCGCATTAGGTTATCCCCTGTCTCCAAGATAATTCCTTTCTGTCTTTTTCATGTCATTCTTGGCACTGCAAGCATACAATGCTGTGGTGTTCTCACCAGGTGAATAGAGAAACTGCTGGCAAACTTGTGTCCAGATGGTTCAGTAGCAGATTTAATAAGCGGATTTTTTGAGGGGAGATTAGA
Organism: Streblospio benedicti; assembly: GCA_019095985.1. Classification (NCBI taxonomy): domain Eukaryota; kingdom Metazoa; phylum Annelida; class Polychaeta; order Spionida; family Spionidae; genus Streblospio; species Streblospio benedicti. Next base: position 58,453 of record JAGTTF010006106.1, read on the forward strand.
AGGATCGGGCAAAATAGCCAAATGTTTGTAATGAATTGGGTAATACGATTACACTAAAATCTTGCTGCTTTCTATTAGCTTGTTATCCATTGTTACATGCCTGTTCATGCCTCATAATTTGTGTTCATTATTAACCTAACATGCCACTGTGATCTCTTGTTTCCTTTCAGGGATCAAGCTCAAAATTGGTCCAATAAATATCATACATACATAAATAGATATGTTAATGTGAATGCTTTTTGTTAACTTTTGTCTCCAAATTACTGTGAATAGGTTGAACATTAAAGTGAAACCTTGCTATTTTGACACTTATCTTTGATGCATCCTCTGTTTTCATTTTACTTTTCAATTGTATGAATTATCCTGAAGATAATTTTTTATCATCCAAAATATTGGCATCTTGGGTGCCCTTTCTATTCCTTTTAAGCTTTCAATACCGCACTCTATTGTTTGTGATTATGTCATTAGATTCATAAAATACATGGTTTTGACTGCAACTATGTCAACACATGTCCTATATTATTAATAGCAGACGTCAAAATTCCCACTAAAGCCAATATCGGCCGATATTAGGTGCATAACTTGTGTTACATGACAGTCCGATTGACCATGCCTCACAGAACGTAGTGACGCAAAGTGTCAGATTGTTGCATGAATGAGAATAAAGTTAGGAGAAATTCCCTATCCTTTTTTTACAACTCTGAAATGAGAGCTTTTATGTAATGAATTGGTTCATCCTTGGTTCCATTAGTCAAAGAATGATTTAGAAACCTATTGGAAAGCCTCGCCATAGAGAAAAATGTAGCTATCTTAAATTATTCTTTAAAGCTTTTATGTAAAGTGTCAACACATGTCCATGCATATGTATTAATTGTCACTAAATAGCAGACGTCAACATTCCCACAAAATCCAATACCCGGTAAATGATATATGACAGGAGTATTGAACCCACCTCAATTAATCTAGTGATACAAGTTACGCATGTTCGTGAATGAGAACAAAGTTAGGGCTGCACTGTAAACAAAAAGCGTGACAATTGAATATTGCCACCTTGAATGTCGTCACTATCCTCTTTCAAAGTTTGAACTATGTTTCCACTACAAATAAGTCATCACACGATCCCTTGTTATCTATCACTCACTATAAAACAGACATCGAAATGCCCTCAACAAACGAACCCATTATTCAGTCACAAATCCTTCCATTGTAGAGGATTTCCCTTGTTTACTCCATAATTTACTTACATTATTAATAGCTAATACATCAGAAAAGTTTCCGTTATTCAGTTTTCCGTTGTTCACTCATCCATTTTTAAGGCCACGCCCACTACATCGAATGTACAAGCTCCGTGAATGAGATGCGAGTCCACTGTCAGTGCGAGTGTAATGGTCACGGCCGTAAAACGTCCGGGTATCGGCTGCCATAAGAGCTGAGTTAATAGACTGCTCGCTCATTAGCAGTAACATTCCTTTCATGGTGGGCATCAGTAACACAGCCACAGCATTGAGGGTGTATATAGCCTGGATGAATATCCATTCACCAACATTTTTTTCCCTAAATCACCAGTCACTAATGCATTTCATTGTCTTTCACCAATCACCCAGGAATTGTAATTGAATAGGTTGCATCATATTTTCATCACATTTCACACATTGGAATATAGACAATTCACAATTCACACTCAAGATAGAGGGCAAATGACCCATTACAGCCATTGTAATATGTAGATCACCAGTCACCGATAATAGGTTACATCACATTTCACACACTTAAATGCAAGTATTAATTCACAATTCACTCTCAAGATTTAGGGCAAATCACCAATCACATTTTTGCCACATGACCCCCTCAGTATAGGGCCAGATTATCTTTACAATGAAATCTTACTATGATATTTTATTCTTCTCTCGCTGCTTGGGATGATGGTATCACTCTGGTCTCACAACCTTCGGGTCGTGAGTTAAAGTCCGATTAGGACCACTTGGAAACTTAGGGTTGTAAGCCCTGTCTTCTGCTATGTCAACAAAGTTGTAGGAGCTGCTTGCCATAGAAAACAGACTGAAGAATGAAAGTGAATCAACCAGCAAACTTGGGAAAAGCACATTAGAAAACTCACTATTATAGGTATAGGTATAAGTTTAAAAGAAGCACTGGCTGTTTTTTCACACCAGACTGCAAGCTCAATTTTCACACTTGGTATGGCTGTTGTTGACATATTACAGTAAAAACTTAGTAACAAGAATAGTTGATGTTAGAGACAGTTTCTTTGTTAGTAGGGAGGTGTCTGTTGGTGAAATGTTTTAATGATATTATAGGTAACCGGAGATGGAAAAGTGTTCCTCGTTGAGATGTATCACTGTAAGCGATGTGCGCCTATCACTAGGTTTTACTGTAAACGCATACAGAAGTCAGTAAGATTATCCTTTCATTCAGATCTCTCCATATACAGCAAGCGTGCAAGCTGGGAGATTTGCGACTTTGTGTCATTTGTGTGTAAAATGTATAGATTTGAAATGAAAATCAGATAACATTTGGACCATGAATGCAAAAAAGAATGAAGCTATTTGTAACCAAAACCCACAGGCTGCTGCTGCCCTTTAACACAGAGCCCTGAATAGGTATGAATTTGAGAGGAAAAAAAGCAGTTTAACCCTTTGCTTAGTCAATGATGCCTTCTATTGTATTGCATCCAAAAATAAAGCTGAGAATAAAAAAAAAGCTCAAATTTCACATGATAGCTGTCTGATTTGCGATGTTAAAAAAACACCAATCATTTTTAAACTACAGTTTATTGAGCCGTTATTCCAGACTACAACAGTAACAGACGTTAAATACTTCACCTCGACTACAGAGTTAAAACACAACACTCCTGTAAAGATATAGAACTGTTGAATTGTAAGAGCATTATCGCGGTGAGTGATTTTTCACCCTGAGAATTGCCCGGCGTGTAAACCGGCCTGCTCCCTCGGTGGTCGTGGAAAAGTCGCCATGATTAACGCTCGGCAGCTTTTGTCAACATTCGCGCTCCGCGGGGCAATCGGTGATATGTGATCAAATTTTTCGCGCTCGTCATTGACAAAAGAACGGCCTAATAGGACTTCATGCCTTATCGCGGCTGGTAACTGGCTGTGGCTCAATTGGTCGGGATAAGTGGAAATGCCGGGGGGGCAAGTGTTGTTACCTCATGGTGCCTTGTGAAGCCTGTAATGTCTTTTACTTGGCTTTTTCATAACATTAGAACAGTTTCCCTCCTCTTAGAATTCAAATGTTATATCCTAAATATTAACATAAAGCCCATGGGTGTTTAGATGAACCTTGGTCAATTGGTCAATGAATGGGGGGGGGCTATTATAAAAGTGGTACTTTCATTGACGTCTACATGATGCTTATACTAATAATGATGTATTTGTGGGAACATAATGATGTTTTGCTTTTATCGATTATATCTTTTAGCAAAGAAAAAGAGACTTGACAGTTTTTAACTATATTCCATGTTTTAGTACCTGTATCAAAGAGGTTATTGCATCCATAAGTCGTACTTGACACAATGTTATTTTATGGTGGGCCTTATGATAAATGCTATTGATTGATTAATTGATTGATTAATTGAATACTTGATTGATTGCATGGGTTTTTTTTATGGTGGGCGACTTTGATGTTTACAGTATGTGGGCAAGTGAAATATTTGGTAGGTTTTCTGTGGAAGCTTTGACCCGATTGTTGTTTGTGTTTGCTCATTTCACACGGATGCTGATTACGACCTCTAATGGCGCTTGATTGGTCATAATTGTGTATTTTGGGTCAATATTACAGCCGAGTAAGTTGTTTATGGTGCAGTTTCACATGTGAAATATTTGAAAACTGTTGTGGCTGGCTATATTTCTTTCTTTTTTACAACAGTAATCATCGTTTCATACGATCATTTTTTAGGGTGTACTAGTTTTTGTTGTATATTGAAGAAAAGGTACTTGTTTTTAATGCAATATTGTGTGATTCAATGCCCGAATTTGCTGAAAATTGGCCATACTTGTGAGTGCTATATTATCTTGATTATGTGGCTGTTCTCATGCAGAATTTTGCTAAATTGAAACTTCAATTGAGCTAAAACTATTTAACTAATCATAACTAGACTTGATATAAGTTATTGATTAGTATATTTCAAGGCATGATTAGATTAGATTTTGTTGTACTTTGGTCCTATTTTTAGGATTTTGTTTGTGTTTTCATTCAGAATTTCACTTAATGCACAGTTCTGGACAAAGCTGAGGAAATACTGTTTGGCAAATCATAACCTAGTTTAACAATAATCATTGGTCAGTACATGTCAAGACCTGATTAGATTTTGTTGTACTTTGGCCTGATTTTAATGATGTTATGGTCATATTTTGTACTAGACTTTGCTAAATTCAAGCTTTTGAACACAATAGAACAAATTCAAAGTGGGAAACTTCATAGGGAGAGACTTGTGTTTTTCAAACATCACCTTTAATCACTTTTTGGTCCTTACATTTGCAATGGAAAAGGCATTATTCATTGATACTGGACTTGACAAAACAAAAATTATTTTGACTGAGCATTATCTTTAATCACTTTTTGGTCTCATTATATCATTGTTGTAGATATTTCTTTTTTGTGGTAACTATTCAAACTACTGTATTTGTTCTTTTAAGCGCACCAACCCCATTAAGCGCACCCGTCTGTTTACACAGGTTAGAAATTAAACAAATCCCACTATTAATCTGGCGCCTTAATGTAAGCCTGGGTTACGGCGGACACGTTGTGAAAAACACGCCGGGTGCGTTGTGATTCAGGTGCACTTTTTAGACATCTTTTGTATTTTACTTTTTGGTTGAAAAAAAAATTTTTTAAGTGCAATGTGCGCAAATACGTTACTTCGAAAATAACAAAAGTCGAAAACAGTTTTATATAAACTTTTGAAACTATTCAAATTATTTTTGATGGAGAATTTGAAAATAATTAGCATATTTATTGTTTATTGTGTGGGAAATTCATACCAGTTATATGATTACATTACATTATCAAGATATTCAATAATTTTTAATAAAACCAATTTTTTTTTAACTTTCCGTTAAATAGATTAGATTTAAAATAATGAAAATACCTACAACAATGATTTAATAAAGATTGGGGTCATTGTGACTCAATTTGTAAATCTATGATTTCCATAATATCTATCTAATGATGAGTACACTGCTGAATAATATAAAACTTTTGATTTAAGAATGAGGTCTATAATGTAACACAGTTGCAGTTGTAATATATTTCTCTAATTTAAACAATTTTATTAGCTTAATAAGAACATTTTCTGCTAAATATAAAGAATTTATATCTGACCATCTACAAGATGTACAGTGATAGCAAATTTTATGAGATATAGGATTATTGTAAATAATATTTGTTACTTGATATAAACTCATATACTCATATATGGATTCAGAAACATTTGTTTAAATAGTTATTATATAAAAAACATCTTCTAATTTCCAAATCATTTTTCTATGTAGTTCGATTAAAATAGTACTGTTGAAGATTTTTGTGAAACTGACATACTGTTGAGACATCCAAAATGTCGAGTGGAGCCATGAAAAGCCATATCAGAACTCGTGCTGGTCAGAAACCATTTGAGTGTAATGTATGTGGGAAGCGTTTTAGATGGAGCAGCCACCTTAAAAGACACTCATTAATTCACACTGGAGTGAGAGAATTCACTTGTGACTTATGTCGGCAATCCTTCAGTCTGAAAAGAACTTTGGTTCTCCACATGAGAACTCACACTGGGGAAAAGACATGCCAGTGTAGTGAATGTGGCAAGTGTTTTAGTCAGAGAAGCAATTTGACCACACATATGAGAATCCACACTGGGGAGAAACCATACCAGTGCCCAGAGTGTAAGAAGTCATTCAGTTACGGTGGATTTCTGACAACGCATATGATAACGCATGCCGGTGAGAAACCTCATAAGTGCCGTCATTGTGGGAAGAGTTTTAGTCAGAGCTGCAACTTGACCGTACACATGAGAATCCACACTGGAGAGAAATCGCACCAGTGCTCAATTTGTAAGAAATCATTCAGTCGAAGTGGAACTCTGAAATCCCACATGAGAACTCATACTGGTCAGAAACCGTATGATTGTGAAGTTTGTGGGAAATCTTTCTCTCACAGATCATCTGTTGTTAGTCACATGCGCACTCATACAGCGGAGAAACCCTACAAGTGTGATCAGTGTGGGAAATGTTTGACTCAAAGTTCTAGTTTAAAGATCCACAAGCGCATACACACCGGCGAGAAGCCATACTACTGTCATATTTGTCACAAGTCATTTACTCGAGCAGGGAACTTAGAGAGACACCATATGACTTTGCATGGAAAGAAGTAATATGTCGGCTCAGATAAATGCATTAAACCGTATACAAAAGTGTATTCAGCGCAAAAGTGCTATTTTAGTTATCTTACATTGTGTTTTGACAGCTAGTAAATAATTATTAGAATTTTCATGCTAGTGACGTTTTCTAATGTGTCACATGACTGTTACTTACGCCAGCCATGTAATTTTTGAAAATGGTCGTACTAACGGTTATCTCTTCATTTTATAAATGGTATGAATGATAAATGTAAAAAATGTAAAAGTTATTTCAATGTTAAAGATTGTCATCTATGCATTATTACATGTTGGTGACGTGAAAAAATATTGTAAATAAAGTTAATTGTAATTCCTTGAAGAATAAAAAAAGATTAACTAAGATAGAGTGAGAAACTCGAACATTTACTCGCATTTGCTCCCAACTTTCATCATTACATCTTGATTTGTTTGTCATTATCTGCTCAGCAAATAGAACATGGAGTTGATTGCTGTACCGTCCAACCCCTATTGTGGGACAATGATGGGAAATTGGATGGCGATGATGATTTACAAAAAAGTAAATATTGGCAAAACATAAGATTTCTTCTATAGCAATCATATTATTGAAATTTCATGGACTGAGGATTCCAAAGCCGAGAGTTTAGTACCAATTTATTCAGTTGCAAAGTCATCGGTTGTCAGATTTCAACTGCAGTTGCAGGCTAAAAGTTTTAGGGCTCATGATTTTACCTTCAAGACAGGTGAAATCTTCACATACCTGCCAGACATCTCCAGGGATCTTCAAATGCAAACCTTGTTCAAGCAGGGAAAAGCCAGGACAAGACTTATGGAGAAAATCTTGCCATTTGCGGACTGGGGACCCAAATTGTGGAACAACTTACCAATCAATCACTAAGAGCACTGACAGATGTTGATGATTCAAAAGACCTCAAAACTTACCTCAAAAGAACAGCATTTGACCTTTAGGCTTGAAAGTTTAGTAACTAATTAAGAAGGAAAGAACAAACAAAATGAACTGAACTGTATTTGTATATAAATGTATTAGCTTTGAAAATGTGTTATATTAATTAATGTACATATGTAAACTAACTATAGCATGTGAAAATGGTCTGTTACTATAAAAAATTATTATTATTTATTATTAAAGTGAAGAGTTCAATAGGATACTGAGGTTAGTGAGCAAACGAAAACCAGAATTATCCCTGCTGAACATGAAATTAATCATCTGGATGTCTCCGATGGGAGTCTGTGTGTTATAACTGCTCAAAAAGCCAGGTTTGATGCTTTAGTTATTTGAATGCAGTTAACCCCCTGTTTAATTCTTAATTTGTTTTTTTGCTTTTGTAATGCTTACATTTAAAAAGTAAGGATGTAAAAAATATTTTGACTGAAAAAAATATATTTGACTATCAACTTTACTGGCATGTTCCTCAGGGGGAGTAGAACACTATGAGTGCTGGATGTGGTGTAAACGATATCAATTTGTTTTTTAGGCTATTTCTGGATCATTCTAAAGAATTGTATATATATTTCCATGAAGAAGACATTTAAACCAAACGTTGAAAACATCTTTTTTAATAATTAAATGGTCAATGAATAAATCATTTTTCAAAATCAATTTTAAATTTCCAAATTAAAATCCCCCCAACAAAAAGAACACAGCAAAAAGCATAATATCCAATAATTGGGAGACTGAAAGCAGACGATAAAACTTCAAACATTTCCATCCATCGACTTTGCATCAAAGTGTTCCATTTGTTCACTGTTCCTTCTCCTCCACGCTCGTTACATTCCCCCCATTTCTATGTGCACCCCCATGATGATGGCAGCATTAAGACGTGCCCGCGACATCCACGTATCGTGCTGTTTGATCCTCCCATCGCATACGACCTCCATTTAGCTCTGTGGAGACCGATTCATGACGCAAAAAACAGGCTAATTGATGTCTGTAAATAATGTATGAGTCGGTAGTTCGGCGCTTATTAATTCCGGAACAATGTACAGTTGAACCCGTTTAACTCGAGTTTCTGGATAATTCCAGCAAAAAGCTAATTCCCTGCATTACATTATAAGGAACTCGGATAGCTTGAAATTTTCTATCTTTTACAAGAAGTTTAATAGTTTCTGGTTTGATTTCATATGTAGATACCAACATTATTTTGAAACTTAGTATATAAAATGTAAGTTTCTGTGTGACAAACATAATGTTTGTATATACATATTATTGAAATTTCCTGTTAATTACAATTTTGTTTTAGTCCTTTCTATTCGAGTTACATGGGTGCAAGTAACTGTGCATTTCACAAAAAAGCGTTGGTCATGAATTTGTAATATGATAATCAGGGTATAAATACGTCCGTTGGCTCATGTTATGTTGTATGATGCATATTGAATATCAATGTATATTAGTCGGCCATCCTAGACAGACCGGTTTGAAGTATGGCCTATTGTAACCATGACTTTTTCATGTCTATTTTCATATTGTTGCTAATAATTTAGTTTCGTAACCTTCAACTTGAATTTCAAAATCAACATATTTGATATGCTACATTTATAAGTTGACATCTCTTATTACGTGTATAATTGGATTCATGCAGCTGTCATTCAACATACAGCATGAGAATGTTCTTGGAGTTTTTGTTCATTGTTCATTTTTTATTTTGTTTCTGAAGAAGATCTTTTTTGGTTTTATTATTTGGAATAGTTATTTGAATTCCATTCTATTTCTCTCTGAGCTATACCTCTAAAAATTCCTTCACATATATGTATATTCTTATTTCCATAGTGGAATGATTACAATGTATACCAATATGCAATTGGACAAAATCATTTTAAGTCTAGAAAGCGAAAATATCTGTGTGTCTCTGATCACTGTATTCTGCGTGGTTTGTGTCCGATATTTGCCCACCGTCACTGATCCTCTTAATCCCCTGTCTATATTCCGCTCAGCTCAAGTAGAGTTGATATGACACCACTGTGTTTGCTTGCTGTAAAGCACCGTAACTACCGGAGTTAAAACAAGATGGGGCATAGTCTATATTCCGCTCACTTCACTTGCGACACTGTGGTGTGTTTACTCATGCTGTAAAAAGGATCACCGTGGTAAAGCCGTGAGATGTAACTGCTGGAGTTACCCCCAAAACAAGATGGAGCCATTGTCTGTTGATTCAAATATTTTTCTGTTGATTATTTGACTTTGTGGGCTAAAATGGTTTAGTAGGTATGTATGAATGCTGGGCGTGTATAATTGTGATTGTACACATATTTAAGACATGTCAAACTTCAAATGACTTCATGAAGCAGGTTTTTGATTTTGTCAGTGTTGCCGTAAAACTTCAGACCTTTGTTGGAGAAACTTTTGTGTTCAACCTAATTATTCACATATGGGATGTATAAACTATATTAATCACAAAATTAAATGATCATTAGAAAACATTGAAAAACATTTGAATTGACTATTAATTTACATACCTATTAAATGTTCATACATTTACTAAAACCTGAATGTTAGCTTTAACAAATTCAACTAATTAACAGAAAAAATTGAATCCACAGGCTATACCATCTTGTTTAGTTATTCCCCAGTTACTCACACACTTTAACCCCGATGAATGATTGACAATGTTATGAATATCTCATTTTTTACTTCTGCATCTCTACCTATGCTTCTTATTTTGGCCTGGTTGGGGGTTGAGCAATCATCCTTAAACAGGCTGCACACTGTTGTGTGGTACCTACATGTTAAATAAGCCCTAGGTCAGGCGAGAGTGAAAGCTAATGTGACTGATTAATAAGATGCATTACAGCAACAATTGTTCGTCAGGGACTTTAAGAAAAGCAATATATAGAATGCCATGACCTGGTGTGAATGCTAAATGACTAGGGCGATAACAGCAAATTGCAATTGTAAATAGCACATTTGCATTTCTTGCAATTTGTACAGCTTGTGGTGACAGGCCGTGTTTGCTGATGTTGTAAATGCACCGGATTTAATTGGCGGCGGGCGTATTTGTCCTTGTTTGATGTGTTTATTCGGTCTCTGTAAACCCTCAGTCCGGCTACACGCAGTGATGAATGGGGAGCAATAGGCCAATAGGGCTGAAGGTGGGTGTTGAGAAAACGCATTCTAAAAGTATCATAATGTAAAAAGCATCAAATCATTCATTGATATCCTAATAAAAAATGGAATGAGAGGGTGCTGATAGAATAAAAAATATTTGACTTCAGCAATCTTAAAGGTTTTTTAATTCAGTATATCAAACTTATCTCATTAAACTTCATAACAATACCGTTTTATAAGCAAATTTTGCATATCAAGAGCACCTCGTGTATATAATGTGTATGATTGACGGTAAATAAAACATGAAAATAATAAATCATTGACAATGAATGAATTCTATTAAATAGAAGAAAGAAAAAATAACTCCTCCCTTTGCACCAATATGTTTAGCAGGTAGAGTTTATGAGGGATTTTTGGGGGGATGGATGACAACAAGGTAGCTAATGATGTATGTCCCAGGGGAGCTGCTGCGAGAGGAACCTTAATGAAACCCAAATCATCAACATCTTATTGCTACCTGAAAATCTGAATCTCTTGTCAGAAGACGAGATAATTCTTGCAAAGACAGAATGACAGGTTTTTCAGTAGGTAACTATTTAATTGATGTGTTTTTATTTTAATGATAAATCCATAAAAAAATTACTGTCTGAATATTTTCAGACATTTTCCCAAAGTCCATCTCCAAATTCTTTTTTTGTCAAGGTTTTTAAAAACGTGGGCCCAAAATTTGTCTGTCCCAAAAGGGTTTGACCCCCCCCTCGCCCCTTCGAAATGAATCACGTATTTTCAAACTATTTAATTAATATGTTTTA
>JAGTTF010006106.1:69806-94415 GCA_019095985.1 Streblospio benedicti
CCCCGCTCGTCCCCAAAGCGCTCCCCCCCTTTGGGGGCGGCTCAAAAGTCGGCGTCCCTCCGCGCCCCGGGCTTTTCAAACAGCGGCCGTCGGGCGCTCGGCGACAGGGGCCCCTAAACCCCCCGGGCCGGCTGGCGCTAAAAATCGGGGGTTTTTCCCCCGGCAGGTACCCGTCGGCCCGTCCCCCGGGGTCGTGGGGTACCGTCGGGCCCCGGCGGTACGCGCGGCCCCCGGGGCCGCTGCGGCCCCCGGGTTTTGGGAGGGGTACCGTCGGCGTTTCGTGGGCCGGGGTTGGGGCGGGATGGGCGTCGGGAAGGGCGTACCCTGCGGCGGCCCCCGGCGTGCGCCCCGGCAACCCCGGGCTTTTCAGCAGGCCTCGGGGCGCCCGGGCGTGCGCCCGGGCGAGGCGGGCGCCCCGCGCGTCCCGGTTTCGGGGCGGGGCCCCCCACCGTTTTAGCTCGCGCTCCCGCGTCCCGTTTTCCCCCAGTGGCCCCTTTCCCAATTTCTTTGGAATGTTAATGAGTTAATCCTATAGCCCCTTAATTGCTTTTTCCTTACCTCCCAAGTTATACTACTGATGTTCTTAATCAAGGAGGTTACACTGTATATGTATATTATGTATGTATATTTGCATTGTTACGTCAAACAGAAAACACGTCCGTCAATAAATCGATTTTAGCAGATTCTTGATAGATAGTAATGACATAGGTCCTCACGTGTGATTAACTTGTATAGTTTACATCTATCTTTAAAACCTGAACACATGCATGATCGCTCTATATCATGGTCTACCAGTCATTGGCCGTGTTTCTCTCCATCAGTCTATTTAACAGTGTTTTAAAATTTTTGTTGGGCATATTAATGAAGTGTTTCACAATCTTTGTAAATATTACGACTGATAGCTTGAATGTCGGATTGTCCTAATGTGAAAATCCTTTTTAGCTTATGCACTTGATGGAAAGATTGCCATAAAAGTCTTACTAACAAGTATTTGAAACTCTTTCTACCTCTATTTTAAATCACAATCGTTGTTGTTTTGAACTATAAGCAATTACCATACAATGTGGATTAACCTCTAAGCCCACAGTGTTGCCGTCATGCAGTTGCAATCAGTCCTTCATGTTCGGAAAACCTTAATAAACAACCCTTGAAAATGATATGTAGCATGTCTAAAAGCAGTGATTATCACACATGATTATCACCGGTAAACTGTAAAGCTCTGATGTGGTCACTGGCAATCTTACAATCTTTTATCTTGCATGCCGCATCCTGTGTTTGTTTACATAGCCCAAGCATGCCACGGGGAATATACAGTAGAACAACTCTATTAATACCCTCCATGGAACTGACCACAAGTGGTCTCAGTAGAGAGGTGGTCTCTTTATAGAGGTGGACTGAGTTGGAGGTTTCAGTGTATTACATAATTTGACCTTGGTAGACTGGGCTAGCGCTAGACCCATCTGAAATTTAGCCAATTGGCTAAACAACGAATTTTTTTTAGCCAATTGATTTTTTTCGCAAATTGGCTAAAGAACTAAATTATTTTTTAGCCAATCTAGTTTCGTTTTTGCCAAGCAAAAACCTATGTAAAGTAATTAACATGGTAATGATAACACAAACATCATTACTTTTAGTTACTTTGACAATATTTCTACTTTAAATAGCTTAATGATATCTGATCAAATTGTGTTTAATTTTCCGACGATCTGGCGAAACCGATAGACGGTAACAAACCAACCGACCTCCATACGGAGACCACCTCTAATAATTACAACCATTTGTGATCCGACCATGGGTGGTCTTAATAGAGAGATTCTACTGTATACCTGTCTAATGCGTGTCCACATCAGACAAGGTTTACAGTACTAAATTGTGCACCTGTGTTACTCTTGAGAGCAAGGTTATCCCACTGCATTGATAACATTGCATTTTGGAAAGTGTTCTCAATAGAAAGGTGGTCTCTTTATGATAGGTATAGGTCAGGTGACAGCTACTGTGAGTAATTTGCAAGTGTGCGCTGCAGCAGCAAATGCTGTATACAGCCAGGGAGTTGCAAAAGGTCAAAATTTAGTGCCAAAGATGTCAATGACCTGGTGTAAATGAAGCGACAGAGCAGTACTCCTGGACAATAAACATCGACATTTGCATATGAAACATCTAATCACAACAACATTTTCATTTGTTTGTTTGAATTTCGATTCTATAGACAAAAACAATTAGTTTAAAATGGCCAGCTTATATTATCTTCTTTAAATTAATACAAGATAATCACTTACCGTTAATAATACATAAGCCTCGGAGGTGTTCATCAAAATCACTTGGACCTTTTAGATGTTCTCTAATGAAATATTCTTTTTACAGAGGTAGAGTAGATGGAAATATCATCTTACTTCGAGTTTCTACTTCATAAATACATGTGTATATACTTTGGAATGTCATGTGATACGAAATCATGTGCAAATCTGTTATGAAACACCTTCATAAGAAATACACTGATGATAAAGAAAAGAGAGTTTTTAATTAGAGAATATGACGTTCACAATCTAACAAATAAAACAAAATAGAGCTTGCAATTTCAGTACTTTTCTCTCCCTGAATTGCAAGGATGCATGACGAGGGTCTCTTGGGAGAAGGGAAGAATGCATGATAGCAAAAGCCTGGAGCTAACCCCATTAGCGATGTGTGGATTGTTAAAAAACCAAACGTGTTTTTCTCTCCCATCCACATGTGGTTTAGCAGTGTTTTAACAAAAATACAAATTTGGATTAGCATTGGAAAGAGTTACTTTTTGTCCAGTGATTTTCATTTGGTAGTGGATGCAAAAAGATGGAAAAGTAAATGTCTCAGCAAATCTTTATTATCAATTATTTCTGTGAATACTTCTAGTATGTTGTAGAGCAGAGGTTACCGAATTCAGCCGAAGTTAAAAGTAAGAAGATTAGCACAATTGTAATACAAGACTCTTGGGTAGAAAGTCGGCAATTTCTCTCTATTTACTACTATACGGGGAACAAGAATCTTACCTGCAATCGGGCCAAAGTACAGCACGTCACGAAACCGTGGTTTCGTGTATTAGATTTAAAATAACGAAAATACTTACTACAATGATTTAATAAAGATTGGGGACATTGTGACTCAATTTGTAAATCTATGATTTCCATAATATCTATCTAATGATGAGTACACTGCCGAATAATATAAAACTTTTGATTCCAGAATGAGGTCGATAATGCAACCCAGTTGCAGTTGTAATATATTTCTCTGATTTAAACAATTTTATTAGCTTAATAAGAACGTTTTCTGCTAAATATAAAGTACTTATATCTGACCATCTACAAGAGGTACAGTGATAGCAAATTTTATGAGATATAGGATTATTGTAAATAATATTTGTTCGTGATATAACCTCATATATGTAAAAGGATTAAAAAACAATAGTTATTATATAAAAACATCTTATAATTTCCATATCATTTTACTATATAGTTCGATTAAAATAGTACTGTTGAAGATTTTTGTGAAACTGACATACTGTTGAGACATCCAAAATGTCGAGTGGAGCCATGAAAAGCCATGTCAGAACTCGTGCTGGTCAGAAACCATTTGAGTGTAATGTATGTGGGAAGCGTTTTAGATGGAGCAGCCACCTTAAAAGACACTCATTAATTCACACTGGAGTGAGAGAATTCACTTTTGACTTATGTCGGCAATCCTTCAGTCTGAAAAGAACTTTGGTTCTCCACATGAGAACTCACACTGGGGAAAAGACATGCCAGTGTAGTGAGTGTGGCAAGTGTTTTAGTCAGAGAAGCAATTTGACCACACATATGAGAATCCACACTGGGGAGAAACCATACCAGTGCCCAGAGTGTAAGAAGTCATTCAGTTACGGTGGATTTCTGACAACGCATATGATAACGCATGCCGGTGAGAAACCTCATAAGTGCCGTCATTGTGGGGAGAGTTTTAGTCAGAGCTGCAACTTGACCATACACATGAGAATCCACACTGGAGAGAAATCGCACCAGTGCTCAATTTGTAAGAAATCATTCAGTCGAAGTGGAACTCTGAAATCCCACATGAGAACTCACACTGGTCAGAAACCGTATGTTTGTGAAGTTTGTGGGAAATCTTTCTCTCACAGATCATCTGTTGTTAGTCACATGCGCACTCATACAGCGGAAAAACCCTACAAGTGTGATCAGTGTGGGAAATGTTTGACTCAAAGTTCAAGTTTAAAGATCCACAAGCGCATACACACCGGCGAGAAGCCATACTACTGTCATATTTGTCACAAGTCATTTACTCGAGCAGGGAACTTAGAGAGACACCATATGACTTTGCATGGAAAGAAGTGATATGTCGGATCAGATAAACGCATAAGTTATATACAAGAACAGCATATTCAGCATGAAAGTGCTATTTTAGTTATCTTACATTGTGTTTAGATAGCTAGTAAATAATTATTAGAATTTTCATGCTAGTGGAGTTTTCTAATGACTGTTACTTACGCCAGCCATGTAATTTTTGAAAATGGTCGTACTAATGGTTATCTCTTCATTTTATACATGGTATGAATGATAAATATAAAAAATGTAAAAAGTTATTTCAATGTTAAACATCGTCATCTATGTATTACATGTGGTTGACGTGAAAAATTATTGTAAATAAAGTTAATTGTAATTCCTTGAAGAATAGAAAAAAAGATTAACTGAGATAGAGCGAGAAACCCGAACATTTACACGCATTTGCTCCCAACTTTCATCATTACATCTTGATTTGTTTGTAATTATCTGCTCAGCAAATACAACATGGAGTTGATTGCTGTACCGTCCAACCCCTATTGTGGGACAATGATGGGAAATTGGATGGCGATGATGATTTACAAAAAAGTGAATATTGGCGAAACATAAGATTTCTGCTATAGCAATCATCTAGAGGTTGCAAGGTTTGAGACTGAGGATTCCAAAGCTGAGAGTTTAGTGCAAAATCATCGTTGTTAAATCAGTTTTAGTAAATGTTTAACGTCAGATTTCAACAGCAACTGCAGGCTACATCTTCAAGTTTTAGGGCTCATGATGCCTAAGTTACCTTCAAGACATTATAAAACCCTACATACCTGCCAGACATCTCTGATCTTCAAATGCAAACCTTGTTCAAGCAGGAAAAGCCAGGACAAGATATGGAGAAAGATCTTTTCGCATTGCTGGACCCAAATTGTGGAACAACTTACCAAATTCACTAAGAGCACTGACAGATGTTGATGACTTCAAAAAAGACCTCAACACTTACCTTTTTAGAACAGCATTTGACCTTTAGGCTTGAAAGTTTAGTAACTAATTAAGTAGGAAAGTGAACAAACAAAATGAACTGAACTGTATCTGTATATAAATGTATTAGCTTTGAAAATGTGTTATATTAATTAATGTACATATATGTAAACTAGCTATAGCACATTAAGTGGTCTGTTAGTATAAAAAGCCAATTATTATTATTATTATTATTAAAGTCAAGAGTTCAATAGCGATACTGAGGTTAGAGTGAGCAAAACCGTCCGTAATGGGTATCTACTGAACATACAGCAATTAATCATCTGGATGCTCCGATGGGAGTCTGTGTGTTATAACTGCTCAAAAAAGCCAGGTTTGTCTTTGATGACCTTCTGCTTTAGTTATTAGGGGATATGAATGCAGTTAACCCCTATTTAATTAGACTTAATTTGCTTTTTGCTTTTGTAATACTTACGTACTAAAAAAGTAAGGATGTGAAAATATTGACTGAAAAAATATATTGTGACTACCACCTCCCACTGCATGTTCCTCAGGGAGTTGAGTAACACTATGAGTGCTGGATGTGGTGGAAACGATATCAATTTGTTTGTTAGGCTATTTCTGGATCATTCTAAAGAATTGTATATATTTCCCTGAAGAAGACGCTCGTGTGTCCAAACGTTGGAAAACATCTTTTAATAAATTAAATTAAATCGTTCTTCAAAGTCAATTTTAAATTTCCAAATTAAAATCCCCCCAACAAAAAGAACACAGCAAAAGACGTAATAACCAACAATTGGGAGACAGAAAGCAGACGATAAAACCTCAAACAATTCCATCCATTGACGTTGCATCAAAGTGTTCCATTTGTTCACTGTTGCTTATCTTCCGTGCTCGTTACATTCCCCCCATTTCTATGTGCACCCCGTGATGGCAGCATTAAGACGTCCCTGTGACATCCATCTATCGTGCTGTTTGATCCTCCCATCACATACGACCGCCGTTTAGCTCAGTGGAGACCGATTCATGGCACAAAAAACAGGCTAATTGATGTCTGTAAATAATGTATGAGTCGGTGGTTCGGAGGTTATTAATTCCGGAGCAATCTACAGTTGAACCCGTTAAACTCGAATATCTGGATAATTCGAGCAAATGGCTAATTTTCCCTTCATCGTAATTTACATTATAAAGAACTTGGACAGCTTGAAATTTCCAATCTTTTACTAGAAGTTTAATAGTTTCTGGATTCGTAGCACTTTGGGTATATAAAATGTAAGTTTCTGTGTGACCAACATAAAGTTGGTATCTACATATTATTGAAATTTCCTGTTATTTACAATTTTGTTTTAGTCCTTTCAAGTTCGAGTTACATGGGTGCCAGTAACTGTGCATTTCACAAAAAAAGCGTTGGTCATGAATTTGTAACATGATAATCAGAGTATGAATACGTCACGTTGGCTCATGTGTTATGTTGTTTGATGCATATTGAATATCAATGTATATCAGCCATCCTAGACGGACCGTTTGAAGTATGGCATTATTGTCATCAGACTTTTCATGTCTAATTACAGTCATATTGTTGCGAACAATTTAGTTTCGTAACCTTCAACTTGAATTTCAAAATCCAATATATTTGATATGCTACATTTATAAGTTGACATCTCTTATTACGTGTATAATTGAATTCATGCAGCTGTCATTTCAACATACAGCATAGAATGTTCTTCGAGTTTTGGACAGTGCTCATTTTTATTTTGTTTCCGAAGAAGATCTTTGGTTTTATCATTTGGAATATTTATTTGAAATCCATTCTATTCTTCTCTGTGCTGTAGCTCTAAAAAGTTCATACATATATGTATATTCTTATTTTCATAGTAGAATGATTACAATGTATACCAGTGTATACAATTGGACAAAGTCATTTTAAGTCTAGAAAGCAGATATCTGTGTGTCTCGGATCACTGTATTCTGTGCGGTTTGTGTCCGGTATTTGCCTCACACGTCACTGATCCTCTTAATCCCCCGTCTGTATTCCGCTCAGCTCAGTAAGAGTTGACAGCGACACCAAGGCGTGTTTGCTCACGCTGTAAAGCCGTGAGAGTAACTGCCGGACTTACCCCCCAAACAAGATAGAGGCATAGTCTATATTCTGCTCTCTTAACTGCGACACCGCGGCGTGTTTACTCACGCTGTAAAGGATCACTGCGGTAAAGCCGGGAGAGTTACTTCTGGAGTTACCACCCAAACAAGATGGGGGCATAGTCTGTTGATTCAAATGTTTTTATGTTGTTTATTTGAATTTGTGGAGCTAAAATTCATGGTTTAGTAGGTAGGTATGAACGCTGGGCGTGTATAATTAGATTGCACGTATTTAAGACATGTCAAACTCGCAAATGAGTTCATGAAGCAGGTTTTAATTTTGCCATGTTTCCGGTAATTTCAGACCTTTGTTGGAGAAACTCTTTGTGCGCAATCCAATTGTACACATCTGGTGATGTATAAACCATGATATTAATCATAGAAATTTAAATAATCAACAGAAAAACATTTGATTTGACAGACAACCTAATTATACACGCTTAATGTTCATACATACCTACTAAACCCTGAATGTTAGTTCAACAAATTCAACTAAACAACAGAAAAATTGAATCCACAGGCTATACCTCCATCTTGTTTAGTTGATTCCCCCTGTTACTAACACGGCTTTACCCCCGTGAATGATATACAATGTTGTAATATCTCATTTGTTCACTTCTTCGTCTCTACTATGCTTCTTACTTTAGTCTGGTTGTGGGGTGTTGGGCAAACTCATCACAAACAAATTGCACACTGTTGTGTGGTACCTACACGTTAAATAAGCCTAGGTCAGGCGAGTGAAAGCTAATGTGACTGATTAATAAGATGCATTACAGCAACAAGTGTTCCTCATGGAGTTGAGAAAGGCAATATATAGAATGCCATGACCGGGTGTGAATGCTAAGTCACTAGAGCGCGATAACAGCAAATTGCAATTGTAAATAGCACATTTGCATTTCTTGCAATTTGTACGCGCTTGTGGTGACAGGCACGTGTTTGCTGATGTTGTAAATGCACCGGATTTGGCGGCGGCGGGTGTATTTGTCCTTGTTTGATGTGTTTATTCCGGTCTCTGTAAACCCTCAGTCCGGCTACACGCATGGTGAATGGGGAGAAAACTTATTCAAAAGTATCAAAGATAAAAGCATGTAATCATTCATTGATATCCTAATAAATGGAATGAAAGATGAGGGTGCTGATAGAAAAATATTTGACTTCAGCAATCTTAAAGTTTTTTTTAATTCAGTATAACAAACTTACCTTATTAACCTTCATAACAATACCGTTTTATAAGCAAATTTTGCATATCAAGAGCACCTCGTGTATATAATGTGTATAATTGACGGTAAATAAAACATGAAATAATAAATCATTGACAACGAATGAATTCTATTAAATAGAAGAAAGAAAAATAACTCCTCCCTCGCACCTACATGTTTAGCAGGTAGAGTTTATGATTTTGGGGGATGAGCACAACATGGTAGCTAATGTGTCCCCAGGGAGCTGCGAGAGGAGCCTTAATGAAACCCAAACTATCAACATCTTATTATAGCTGCCTATTGAAACCTGACGAATCTCTTGTCAGAAGCAAGAGCGAAAGTCTTGCCAAAGACAGAATAACAGGTTTCAGTAGGTAACTATTTAATTGATGTGTTTCTTGATTTGGTGATAAATCCATTAAAAATTACCGTCTGAATATTTTCAGACATTTTCAATGTACGTCTCCGAGAATTCATTTTCTGTCACCAGATGGCAGCACGTGACAGACTCTAAGATTTGTCTGTCCAATAGGTTACACCCACTGCTCACGAATGAATCTACATGTATTTTCAAACTATTAAATAGAATATGATTTTGAGTAATGAATCCCAATACAAATATGCATTCATGACCATCCTGTTACAAGAGCAGCTCTCTACACGGCAGCATGTTTGATGACGCTGTTTGCTCTTGTCTCCGTGAACCCTCAGTCCTGCTACACACATGACGGATGAGGTCACGGAACTACAGTGGCCCTTACACCAGTGATGGTTCAGGGCATGAAACTAGTGAAAATTTGCTCTCGGATGAAAGAGCCAGCATTTATAAAAAAGTAGCCGGCCCTGATAAAACGTGGCCGGCGTTTAATCGAACTAGTATTGAGAACTTACAAAAAGTAGGCAATGAACTTTGGAAACCAGCAGGCCCAGGGTAAAATCAGCCGGCACTAGGCCGCTGGGTAGGCTCTTTTTAGTTCACTGGATCTATGGTATATTGAAAATCGTGTTGAACGATACCGTGGGGCAGACGGAAGGGTTTGGTTTGAAATGTGCATTCATGTTGATGAGTTTTCCCTACTGTCAGCATCAGTGTTCCCAAACATGTGTTTAATTTTAGTCGTCATCTGATATAAAAAGAATTGATTTCAAACAAGAAAACATTGATGTAGAAAGGGTCTGGCCGTTTGTGCCAATGTTTGCCACATGTGTGTTAAATGAGTTCTCTAGACAGGGTGAGGATTCGCCACTCGCCCGCTCGTATTGACTAATAAACCTTGTGGAGGACGAGTAAGAAGTTTTAGCAACTTGTACTTTTGACGAGTACCAAATTCTGGTCCAGTTCACTTACAATTTAGAGCTTTGTGCAAGGAGGACAAGTACATTTTTTTTGCAGGATGAGTAGATTTTTTTAGCGTTACTCGTCTTGCTGACAAAGTAGTCCTTTTCCATCTAATCCTGACCCCGAGCCTTGATTATAAATTTTCACACTTCTCTCTCTCTCACGTCTTTTATGCAAGCATATTTCTACCAGCCATAGATATAGCTGAAGACAGGTTTTACAACCCTAAGCTTCCATTCGTCTATATCAAGTGGCCCTGGCGGGACTCGAACTCACGACCACAAGGTTGTGAGACCAGAATGATACCATCATCCCAAGCAGCGAGCTGTTAAAAGGTTACACGGCTGAACCGATGTCTCCGTAACCCCCAGCTTACATACTTGGTCTGTTATCATCTCATTATTATAAATGTACCTCAAACAAGAAAACCTGAGTTTTGAGAGGGCAGGACGTTTGTCAGTGTATTATGTGGCTCTGTTTGCTCCATCTGAACCCCCAGTTGTATTACACGCCTGATGAAAGTCGCCACCAGCAGCACGAGGCACGGCTCTAAAAAATGGGCGTTCAGGCTGATTGGAATTGCTTTTGGTTTGCCGTGTCAGCAGAAGTGGTGGCAAATATGTGGTGACAGTCGCTAAAAAATGAACACCGCTCCCCTTGCTGGGTAAATTAATCGCCTTGCGTCATAGGAGACGGAAAGATGATGTTTGGAAGACGTGTTTCTTACACTCATCGCATTTGGCAGATTTTGAAATCTGACATACGAATGCCCATATCAATTTAATTGGTATTGGTGCAAGTATGGGAAAAATGATCAATTCATGATCAATAAGTGTGCCAATGACCTGGTGGAACAATAGACATATGCGAATATAAACCATCACGTTTACATTTACATTAATTCACACCCAATAGTCTTGTGTATTAAAACACTTGGTTTACAGCTTCTTTCTTGTTGCAGAATGGATGATTGTTGAGGGAATTCACTAACGTAGACGGACTGCATTATAGTGTGGTAATATTGGGTTACAGATTGTAAAAAAGCATGATCTAACAGAGGATACACCCCTGCAAAATGATACAATATTTTTTTCATTTACAGATTTAGTTGTGCATGGTTTGAAGCACCACAAAGTAGTGTGCAACTATTTAGTTGTGAATTTGCTCAACACCCACCACCAGACCCGCCGACCGGGAATCGAACTCGTGAACTTGTGGTCATGAGTCCAACTCCCTGATCCCTCAGTTACAGAAGAACCCACAAGTTGATGCTTCAATGTTGATGGTCATGTATATAACTCCTCATCTGAAAAAAACCCAGACGTTTTTAGTGATGCTTTTTTTCATTTCAGGTCGTTAGCTGTGCACGGCTTCACTGTGGATGGCAAGAAGATGTCGAAAAGTGTGGGCAACGTGGTGAATCCGTACAACAGCATCAATGGCGGAAAGGTAACGCGACAGAGTGTAACATTAGCCAATTATATTCAGTGACTTTTCAGCTACTATCTATATTTTTAGTAATGATCAGATATTTCACTTCATTGACATTGTCAAAATCTTTTTTGGTGGATTATTGTTTAATATACAAATCAAAATTGTGTCAAAAGTAAGTAATGAAAAAAAGTTTAAAAATAACACATTGTATAACACGTTTTATCCAGTGTGTGTAACAACACACCATATTGAACAGATTCATTGGATTTCTTACTATAAATTAAAACATATTTAATTTGAGCTAAATCCTTTATACTTGCTTTTTGAATGCCAAATATTGTCATGTGATGTCTGCAGTTGCGTTAATACTGTCAGATATTCACTGGACATTCAGCCCCCCAAGAAGCCTTCTTGATTAAGGAGAAAATATTTGGCTTTCAAAAAGCAAGTATAAAGGTTTTATCTCAAAATTGATGGGAAATGGGATCCCCGCGTGTAGGAGCAGATGTACTGGATTTGAACCACACAAACATAGCATCATATGCCACATCTCTAAAACACTACTCTCCCACACACATTCAGACATCATAATGTACCATATTGAACAGATTGCTATGTATTAGATCCTGACATCCCCTTTCCGGTCGCAACGTGCTGCGCTGGTGGGTCGCTCAGGCCGAACTCGCGATACTCAACAGGTGCAACCAGCAGGTGGTCAAGGTGAGTACTGTAGCATGTAAAGTATTGTATATAATGCTGCAGTGCAATCAATAAATAAGTATTCATTTTGATGAAGCTCAGGAAGTTACCACCATTATGCTTAATGAAATGTGTCTCATTTTAGTTGAACTCAAAAAACTTTAGGGACAATTATTATCCACAATTTCAAGTTTAATTACCGGTATGATAAAAGTTTTTTATGTAAAATGTCGTGGAGGGAAGATGCTTTTTCCTTGACTCATCCATGAATTTGACGTTTAAAAGTTTAAGATCAACGTGCAATCTGCGGCTTGAACATACGCAAACACTTCTTTTTGTAATAGTATGATAGTACTTTTAATCTTGATGGAGATATCCATTGAAAAACAGTTCTGTTTTATAATGTGTTTACAAGCACCCAATATACCTAATGTTTAGAAATGACTGGAATAGTTGAAAACTATTCACAAATAAATTGAAATGTTTAACAAAACAGTGCTGTGTCTCCTATCGTGTCTGATTTCTCTCTTGCCTCCCAGCTGCGGAAGTCTCTGCGTTACCTGATGGGAACCTGTTTGACTATCGACCACGTGACACAGAAAGTGGCAAACGCCAACCTCCCAACCCCAGACAGGCTCCACGTCATTGTCCAGGTAGAGAACTTCAAAATAAGGGAATATCATGTCAATTTAAAGGTTAATGCTCAGTGGCCGAACAAATAGGCTTGTATAGAATCAATGTGGTGTGTATTCTGAAAGTGTCTTTCATTTAAACAGCGTATTAAAGTATGTAGAGCAATTTGAATACTACACAATAAGAGGCCGGTATAAAATTAATGAACACATAAAGGCAAGAAATTTATGCATTGACTGAAAATAATGTCTGTGATAATGTTTTTGTTTTCAGACTGTCTAGAAGTGTGCCATCCATACCGCATGACAAGGCCCTGTGTCTCCACACCGCAGAGAGAATTGTGACGAGTGCGTCACAGATATCTATCTGACCCAAACACGGGCTTCTATGTGGGTTCATACAATCTTTCATTCTTTGGTACTCATCTTTTTACAGTTTCTTTTACTAATATATTTATAATTGTTCACTGTTTTTCCTTGACACACTGGCAGCCTCTCTACAAGTTCACTATTTCCTCCTAACAAGACTTACAGGCACAGCTTACAGGACTATATTGTTGTAACTGAATATAAGTTGTATGAATATTTTTTAGATGAGTTGGATGTAGGAATTGAAAGAATATAAACTTCTATGTTTCTATGCATGTCTTTCACACATATGCATCTATCCAAACAATATTATATTTTCATAACAAATGCATTAAAATAAAAATTATGGCATATTTTCCAGAATTTTAAACTTTGACCTAATTTTATACCCCTTAATGACCACTGGTCAGCAGGGGTCTATATCTGAGAATACTCCCCACATACCATTCGTCATTCATGGAAAGTTTCATGCTTTTAGTCAAAAGTGCACAATACTGGTGCTTACAATTTCAAAATCCACTATAATATAATTCAATACTTTTACCTTGAGAATTATGTCTGCATATGATCTGAGTTAAGATGAAGATAAGATAAAGTTTATTTAAAGTCGATATCTATCTGAAAACACAAGCGTCTAAGGAGAGT
Organism: Streblospio benedicti; assembly: GCA_019095985.1. Classification (NCBI taxonomy): domain Eukaryota; kingdom Metazoa; phylum Annelida; class Polychaeta; order Spionida; family Spionidae; genus Streblospio; species Streblospio benedicti. The sequence goes on from JAGTTF010006106.1 coordinate 83,533, forward strand.
TTTTTGATCTTTCATTCATTCAGTCACTCATCTTAATACACATCTTTTACAATATATTTACAAATAATTGTTCATAAAGTTTTTCCTTAACATAATTAATTAGAGCATGCAGTACATTTTCATATTTTCCCATTCCAAGATTGTAAGAGATTAGTGAATTGATTAAAATTCCCCACATTATTTTATATATTCAGGCAGGTCATTCCTGAGTTCAGCAGCACTGTATGAACGATTTTTTTCCCAAATTTAGATGGTTGGATGTAGGAAGGTCGAATATAAACTTCTATACTTTTTAAAATGAACCAAGTCATGAAGACACAGAGGAGCTAATTTATACAAAATTTTAAATATATTTTCTGCTGCCATTGTTCTCAAATGTCTGACATAAAAGGGAAAATTATGCAATATATTTTCCAGAATTTTAAATTTAGACCTAATTTTAGTGCCCGCTTAATGAACCTTTTTTTGTATTGGTTTTATGCCAGGCCAAAAGGGCAGAAATTAAAATTAATATAAATTATGAAAAATAGTAAGTTTGTTTAGCCGAGTCAGAAATGATCCAATGCGTTTTAGGACATTTGCTGTTGTGATGCTTTTTGACACAAACTTCTAATATAATTCAAACTTTTTACCTTGGTAGTCAATGTCTGATTCCAAGAAGGTTGTTGAAGGCTTATCAGGGAACAAATTCATTCCTTCTATTATTATTGAGAAGTTCTTTTCAACAACAGCAAAAAATGATTTAAATATCCAATATTTCGACAGCTGTCTGCATTTGCGTTATGTTGCCATTCCTAGATAGCTGTCGAAATATTGAATATTTTGAATCATTTACCTTTGTTGTTAATAAGAACTTCTCATTAACCATATGAATGCATTTAGCTTGAGAATTATGTCACGATATATTTTTTTTTGACTTATCAATTTCAATTCAAAATGGAAATTATAGTCCAACAATTTTAAATATTTTTTCATATTGTATAATATGAGCTACTTTTATTTAATTGGCTGCTAAATTATGCTTCAAAATTGTGAAATTTAAATATCCACAAAATAGTCTAATTCAACAGCATTTTTATTGTGGTTGCTGATGCTCTTTTGACACAAAATGTTTACGCATTCTGTCAAATTCTTCATTTTAATGCCCACAATTTTGCTTGCAGGTGTACGGAGGTTCTGTCCTGGGTGTGGGCTGAAACCAGGGAGCACAACGGACGCTGATTGTGTTGAAATGTGTGTGTCAAATCTAAGAAGAAAATGCAGTATTTGTGATTGAAGTTGGCAAAATAGTCTAATTATTGTTCAAATCGTGAGCAAGTACTGTCTCAATAGATCGCGAGAGATGCTCCGTTCGGCATTCAAAATGTAGTTATGCGATGAAAATGCAGTATGTGTGGATTAAAAAAGTTGATCTGATCATCATTATGGCTGTCATATCCCGGTGGTTGTATGATATGTTTTTGTATGGTCTTAAATATGTTTTGTTAGTATTGTATTCATTTATTTACTTAAGGCTGCTATTTTTGCCTTTTGATATTTGTTCAATTTATGAGTACATTTATTAGTACAATTTATGATAGTAAACTGAAATTATGCTACTATGTTACATAGTTATGAAGAGTACAAGTCATATTTATATCAAAATATCATGTATATCAATAAAAGCAGAAAGTTTTCTTTTGTCTTGTCCCTGATATCTCTGAATACTAACTTGCAACTTAGTTTTTCCATTACTTATTTAAAGGAAATAGTTTTTTCATTTTTAAACCAACACCAACTATGGTTTCTAGCTCTAATAGATACAATGTCCGTTTATAACAGAAGGATATTGGCTCCTGTAAAAGAGGCCTGCGTAATCGGCCAAGATAAAGATCGTCACAAGATTTTACAATTAAATAGTCTACAACTAATCATGGCCAGGGTCTGATCTGGGTTTACAGTTGGTGATCAGCTACATGTTTGCATTATGGTTAAGACAGGACAGTCAGTTTTCACAAGTAAATCCAAAGTGTTGAAATTGTTGATCAATGTTGTGATTTGTTTAAAAAAAAACAGTACTAAGATTGTTGGTTCAATTAAACAAAATACCAGTAAGCCCGGCAAAAACAATTCTAAGCCATTTGTTAAAAGAAAACCTTTGTTTAATAACAACAGTAGAAAAAAGTAAGAACAGTATTATATTAAAAGGACGATCAGTTTGATACCCAAAACGTCACTTATGATAATGTTAAATCTGAGAGTAAAAAGTATAGACAAACCATAAAAAAACCTTTTTAACTATACCAGGATATTTTTAATAAAAAGCTTAGAAATCTAAAATCTATGGATCCCAAAGCATTTTGGTCTATTTTTAAAGGCTCTAATAAAGAAAAATCAAATTCTCTTAGATAAATTCATTTAGTAAATTTTACTGACTTTTTTAGAAAGCTTAATACTACTTTTGATGATGACATGATTGGTAATAGTCAAGTCAAGTCGAATAATAATTTATTATACTGACATGTGATATACATATTCTGATTATATTTAAATACATTAATGATATCACCCAGGCAATTATGGCTTTTAAGTCAGTTTAAATCATATCTTATAATGTATGCTATAAAAAAAATAAAAATTAGAATTGTTAGATATACAGTTTATCTTTCCTCATCATATTCCAGTCATTTTCTATGTATTTAGCTACATAATATTGACAATTTGTCATTAGATGTATAAACTTTTCTTGATCATTTAAACTATGAACATTTTTACATTTATCTATTGTTTTTGAAAACCGTACAGTATGGGGGTCCTTATACAGATCACAATTTATGAGGAAATTAACTTTTCAATTTCATTTCATTTCTTTCACAGAAGATACATAGACGTTGTTCTAATTCAATATTTTCAAAACGGCCTGTTTCAATTTTTTGCTGTAAAATTCCACATCTAAAAAGTCAAAAATATTTTACATTGCTCGGATCAATTTCGCTTTTGTCTATTAAAATCCATAAGAAATAGTCATTTAGTTAATCTATAATTTTTCATCTTTTGAATCCTATTCCAAAAGTAGGAGGACTGATTGGTGCATTTCACTAAATCGCTCAGATTATCAGCTTTTTAGCCATGTATAAAACCACTACAAACAATAAGTATTTTGTGAATGTATGTAAGTGAAAGTATCTGTACTCTTTTTTTTCATGCATGTATTTATTGAAAATGTAGTTATGCGATGAAAATGCAGTATTATCCGAAATGACACGTCATAGATGATTATATATATGTCATGGTTGGTGTTGTGGTTCTTGTGGGTTCTGAGCTATCAAATCTCAAATCTGGTCATTACCCGCCACAGACACACGGAAAAGACCATAGCTTACTACCATACTGTCAAAATGTCTTGTCTTCCCTTAGGGAGCGACCATCGTTAATTGTGCAAATAGATTTATTGGTTGATATTTTTACTGTAAATAGTCACATATATGTCACATTGCACACATTGCACCACTGTTATTACGGCCTCTGGTCCATTAGACATATGAGGGGGGAGGGGGCGCTCAATTTTCTTTGATCACAGAAGCGCTCAATTTTAACTCAAAAGAGAGGGAGGACACTCAGTTCTCAAACTGAAAAGAACATTTGACTCACTTTTTTTCGCGAATTGATGTATTCCTGCAATATGCATGGTTTTGCATTTTAATGTATTGTAATGTCAGCATAACAAATCTAATATTTTTTTCAACATGTAATCATTTTCCACTAACAATGAAATATGATTTACTTATAAAAACAGTCTGTATCAGAAGGAGTCTGACTCTGTTATGCATCTTCTGCAAACCTTTTTTTCTAAACCTACATGCATTGTTTTAAGAGATGCTTTGTCATAACACTAATGGAAAGATGATAAGATTTTCTTATCGATGACTTATCACATTTTGATCCTTGACATTGAATACATGCATAACGTTATCCAATCTTCTCTTTCTTTTCCACTTTTATTTTTTTGGTCACATTTCTTCTTTTCTGCTGGGCCAACCCCTTTCCCGTAAGAGGAATTCCTTTATTGACCTTTTCTATACTATTAATAGGGGCCTTTAATTTCATTATTGCCTCATTAATTCTTTGTTTCTCTTCATCCAGATTGCCAATTTTTTTCAATAAAAGCTTGTTTTTTTTCTCATCCTTTTCCACTTTTAATGTTTTATTTTTCAAATAGGTCACTTCTTAACTCAACATTCTTTTCTTCTATTTCATCTACTATGCTTGAAAGGGTGTTAATACTTTCAGAGCACAATTGTTTCTAGGATACAAAACATAAGATTATGGACTAAAAACTTTACAAGAGAAGCCAGTTTTTTTAGCATTCAATTTTGCATCAACAAACTAATTCAGCTAGAATAAGAATCTAGTGATGAGAGTGATGAAGAGAGGTGGTGACAGGTATGCTGGTTGAATTATACTCATATGGGGGTTCAGATGATAACTCTCATGCTGTTCCTTTGTTAAATCAACACACACAACATATCTTCAAGACAATTTTATGGCCCATAGAGCGAATGCTGGTTTATTCTAACATATTAATGTGCGATATCATTGCATTGAATATAGACAAGGTAAACTATTGCATGTTATTGTAAAGTATTGGTTAAACCAATATACTAGTATATAGTGCAATGCATGGTTTATATGAATGTTATTAGTCCAGATGTTAGAGTGGCATCTCAACCCGGGCATCACGATATATCATGCGGTATCATGTGGTAGCGGGCAGCATGATAGAAGAAATAAAAAAAAGGTGCGGGGCCTCATACCGCGTGGGTCCAAAACGTCATGCTGCAGCGCTAAAAAGTGATGCCATGTCCGGATGTGTGTCACCCCCTGCCCCTCGTATTTTAGCTCCAATGTTACGATCCGGCACTGAAAAATCTATGACAGTGCCATGGAGAAATGACAATGTGGCATGATGCGGCATGAAATATAGTGCACTGTGCAAGACGTCACAGGTTCAAGTCAAGTGTCAGTAAGTAACATACAGTAGGGGAGTTTGGGAATCTATCCAGGGACTGTGCATGGCCACTTCCATAATATATAAATGAACCATTTGAGTGATGGTCACCACAAGAGTTTGGAGATCGGTAACCACACGCTTCAGCAGCCATTGAAACGTCCAGGATTGGTGTGCGTGAGTGAACCAGTAATTTACTGGTCACTCACCTCTACCCAACCGTTGGACACTCCCGGGGGTGATAGCTCAGGCCTAGAAAAAATGATCCTGTGGTTCCGGTAACCCTAGCTAACCCATTTTAACCCCCCTAACCTAATCTTTTTATGGAGGATTTTTATAAAAAAACTTCGAACCTATGGATTCAGACATAAAATAGTAGACTAGTTTTAGCGATCCAATAAAAAAATCATATGCAATTCATCATTTTGGTTTAATTTTACCATCATGTGTGTGCAGTCACTTTCGTTTTCTATGTGGAGTAAAAAAAAGAAGTGGCCCCTACCTAACATAATTTTTTGCGGTAAAAAAATATGAAGAAAAAAATAAAATTACCTACCGTACTAACCTATTTTTCAAAATCATGTTACCGGAACCAAACAATCATTTTTTGTAGGCCTCATGTAGTGACCAGTGTCCACCACTGTTTGATGACCATAACTAAAGCATTTCCAGCATGTCAAGAACAGTGGGTATGCTTAAGTTATGGTCATCACATAGTGGTGGACACTGGTCACTACATGATCTATCACCCCAGGAAGTGTCCAATCGCTGAGTTTATAATATGAAAGTATGTCATTGTTCATGTTTATTGCCGTGGGGGGTGGGGGGGGCAGGCACCCTCAGTTTCATAATGTTCACATGGGAAGGGCATTCAATTTCAATGTAGAGAGTTAAGGAGGGCGTTCAATTTTAATATCTCTTCAATGCCAATAAGGATAAATTTATTTTTATTTATTTCGGACTTACGTCCATATTCACTAGAGAATTATATACATATATACATTACATTTAGACTTATATTAAATAAATTCATTAAAGCTATTCCATTTATATTGCATATTTGTACACTTGTTTGACTGCCCCGCCACATACAATTAGTGAGAGTCATTCCCTAAGCTTATGCCGAGATTGCACTCCGTCTGCCGTAACCTTCATGTCAACACGACCACCACAGCATCCTCGGCTCTGGATGATAAAGCGACCCACTGCTGACAACACATGCGACCCCCCCCACAGCAAGTGATAAGAGTCTGTTGCTGCTGTCGCCGCCACAACTTCTGCCGCCACCGTGTGGCTATATTTATCCCCACAGTGCGCGGATTACGTCTGCCGGGCTTCTGATCGGACAGCGCCGCACTGCCCCTGCCAATGATAAGAGACTGCGCCGCCGCCGCAGTCGCCTCACAACCTCCCCAGCCGCCGTGCAGTGAACAGGTAAGGCAGTGCTTGTACATACATAGGACATGTAAGCATGAGAGTATAAAAGTTATTCACAACAAGCCATATTAGTGGATTCTCTCCAAAAGCATACTTCAACAAGCTCGTGACATGAGTCCAAGTTTCATGAAAATTGGAAAGTATTTAGGGATAATGCTTAGTTAAAAAAAATATTGGTCTCTAAAAGCCAGAGTCAATAAATGATGCATTTTGCATTGTAATTGTAGTAAAAATAAGATTTATATTTTTACTGTGTGGTATTTAAATTGGTCTAGTTATTGAATCTTTAAAATGCATAGAACACATAATGAAGTTATAGGCACATAGTGATCATAAAGTTCATGGTATCTGTGGATTCACTGCTACTAGTCAAATGCAAAATTAAACAAAGACACTTTACAATTTTATTTAAATTTCGAGCTTATGGGCTCCTTGTAATTTTGGATATGACTAGTAGTAGTGAATAAACAGATACCATGAACCCCCATGCTACATACCTAATCAACAGAACTCTTGATCATAAAGTTATAGTCACATAAACTATACTGTGTTATTGAATATGTGAAGGCGTCTCCATATTGCAATAGCCATGGTGGACAAACGCTGCTTTAAGTCACTGTCACATAGTAAAAAACGGATGAAACACGTATGTAGGACGTACACATTGTTTTGGCTTTTTCTTGATACCCTGGCTCCGTGGGGAAAAAAATGACGAAAATGTTGGTATTCACGTGAAAATCAAGCAGATTTAACAGAACAAAACACTTACAAAACACAACTGAAACACGGATTGTCCACGTACATTCCACGTAGACTCACACAAACATGATATTTTGGTGGAAAAGTAATGAAAAAACCCAACCCAGATGAACAGTGGATAAATAGCGTATTGCACGGATGTTTTACGGGCAATGTACGTTTGTATCCACGCATGATATGAAAATCCATCTGCGCAAATACTTTTGAACATTCCAAAAGGATTAGCGCGGACATCTTGACCCATAGCATCACTCCGCGTAATTCGACGTATAAAAACGGACCAGGCACTGATGGTCAGCGTACATTGTATCTATACGCATGAACCACGTACGACAAAAATCTATCCTCATACATGCGTGTTTCATCCGTTTTTTCTATGTGACAGTGACTTTAGTAAAGTTTTTAAATCAATAGGCTCGTAGGTTGACTTTGTGTACAGAAGAACTTCTCTACTAACAAGTTGGGAGGTAAGGAAAAAGCAATTAAGGGGCTATAGGATTAACTCATTAACATTCCAAAGAAATTCCGCGGCGGCGGCGTGGCGGCGGCGGCGGCGGCGGCGGGCGGTGACGGAGGCTAGGCGGCTAGGAAGGCGGGGTCTCGACGGCGGTCGTCGAGTGGATCGTCCGGGGATCGTAAGACGGGGGTCGTAAGACGGCGGGGCCGGGGGGGATCGGCGCGGCGCGGGAGGCGGGGAAGGCGTCGCGCGGAGCGCGAGCGTAAGACGGGGAGCGTAAGGCGGGGAACGCGGCCGGGGATCGCCTCGTAAGACGGGGGCGTAAGTCGCGGGATCGGTCGCGTAAGACGGGAAGGCGTCGGGATCGCCTCGTAAGACGGGGGGAAGGTGGCATCGACCCGGATCGTAAGACGGGGGGGGAAGGCGGATCGCCTCGTAAGGGGTCGTAAAGACGGCGGGCGTCGCCCGGGGTCGTGTCGCCCGTGGGGGAAGGCGGCCGGGGGATCGCCCGTAAGACGGGAGGGAAGACGGGGAGTCGGCGGGGATCGCCGAGGGGATCGCCTCGTAAGACGGGGAAGGCGGCGGGGGGTAAAAGACGGGGCTCGTAAGACGGTCGGCGGTGGGTCGCCCGGGGGATCGCCTCGTAAGACGGCGGGGAAGGGTGGGAAGACGGTGGGAAGGCGTCGTGTCGCCCGGGGATCGGGGGGAGGCGGTGATAAACCCCCCCGGTCGGGCGCTACGCCCTCGCCCGGGCGCTTCGCCCGGGATCGTCGGATAAAGCGCCCAGCGGTACCGCGTTCGATAAAGCCCCGGGATCGGGCCGGGCGGTACCGCGTCGATAAACCGTCGTCGCGGGCGCTACGCCCGGGGTCGTCGGGCGCTCCGGCGGTACCGCGTTCGATCGGGATCGCCCGGATCGGTAGCGCCGCCCGCGCCGTGTCGGCGGTGCTATCGCGCGAGAAGCAGACCACCACCCGTCCGCTCACCGACGACTGGACCTATACGTAAAAAGCCATTAATCACGCGACGCGTCGACCCGCCAGCCGATGCGCGCCCGGAGTTATACGTAAAAAGCCATAAATCACACCTGTCGAGTCGCTAGCGCGACACAGCGTAAGAAGCCATTAATCACGCGTCGACCGCTCACCGACGGCTGGAGCTATACGTAAAAAGCCATAAATCACGCCGGATCGGCCGAGTCGCTAGTTCGACAAGCGGCGGGGGGCTGCAGCGTAAAAAGCCATTAATCACGCGCCCGAGCGGGTGGTGTCCCGTACGAATAGCCCGATAATCCCTACGAAACGAGAGAAGCTAGGATTAGACTGCTCAGCGCGTCTCACCCGTAGCACCCGGAGACCGCCGTCACACGAGCGCGCGCATTAGCCATGACCGACGTCCACGCTTGTGACCCGATAGAGGCTCTCCTGCGTGTTAGCTAACGTCAGCGTTATGAAATAGCGTTTAATAAAGCGTTGGCTTCCCTAAGCGATTTTAGGCGGCGCTATGGCTCCGCACCCCAACTCACCGCTCGAGCCGTTAGACATGTTCTTCGGTAACGTAGTTAGAGAGTTTAACGAGATGGTGAAGACCTATAAAGAATGGTCGAGCGTGTATTACGTAGTTCGCTTTTTAGAGTCGTAGAGGTCGACAACAAAACGCCTCTCTCTTTAGAGAGGCAATATTAAAACCATCCCCTCCCTCCTCGAACCGTTAGAGCGGCGAGACGACCCGGTTGGGCCGGGAGGTACAGCCGTTTGAGGCAATATTAAAACCACCCCCTCCCTCCTCGAACCGTTAGAGCGGCGAGACGACCCGGTTGGGCCGGGAGGTACAGCCGTTTGGTAATCTCGTTCCCCCGTATATTATCTAGACTCGAATTATATAACCGTACGCGATATACGAATCGAGAATTGGAACCCCGTGGAATACTCGACTAAAAAAAATTACCGGTCGAAAGTACGATCCAGTTAAATATTAGAGGAGTCGTCAGAGTTATAAGGTAGTGCCACGCAGCTGTCGCAGGCGGATAGAAAAGAAAGCCGCCAGAGCTATTTTACATCAAAAACGCCAGCCTCTTAGTAGCGTGCGTCGCGCTGTGAACGGGGGACTTGACCGTCTATAGAAGACCGCCAAAGCTATTAGCGACCACTTAGTAGTACACCGCCGGGCGCGAGCGACCGCTCAAAGATCAGAAGAAAAGCCCTCTCGAGTTATTTTAAACGCTCCCCGCCGAGCACCTGGACCCGCCATTAATCGCGGAAAAGCCCTCTCGAGTTATTTTAAACGCTCGCCGCAAGCGCCATTAATCCATGACGGTCCTCGGGGGAGGGGGACTTCTCATCAAACACACCGCGCAGCTGTCGCCGCGTCACCAGGGTACCCACGTCTCAAACTCGGAGTTATACGGTCAGAGAGAGAAACGGCTGGCATAGGCCTCAACCCGCCAACGCCTGTCGCCACCCGCGACTAGGAACCGCGCGGTCCGTCAACTTTCACCCGGACCTCGCGCTATCGTTAAAGACTGTTTAAAAAACTAAACTAGTTGAGCGCGTTTACGGATTAAAAAATGTAATTACGCCTCTCGCTTATACCTACGTGAGTGCGCGTGCGTGTGTGTGCGCGTGCGTGTGCGTGCGTGTGCGTGTGCGTGCGTGCGTGCGTGTGCGTGCGTGCGCGCGCGTAATAAAAGGAAAAAAAAATGATAAACTAGCGTTTTTTTTTTCATTTCTCTCTCACCCTTATTTAACGGTCTTTTGCGCTAATATTTTATCGTAATCACGAGGTTGACGGGGGAGGTATATATAACGTATTCCACAAGAACCCTAACGATTAGAGAAAAAAACAAACGTTTTTTTAAGTCTTCACACTTTTCATTCTCAGTAATACCAATCTTTACGCGTATATATATATACAGAACATCATTCACACTTTTCACACGTAGTAATATATATACGCAGTCCATCTTTAAAAAAAAAAACTTCAAGCGTTTCAGTAATATACGCATCTTTACAAAACATACGCTTTTTTATTCTCAGTAATACAATCTTTTAAACTTTACCCTCTTTACGGCTTATATACAGAACGTCTTTCACACTTTTTATTCGTAGTAATATATTTACGCCCCATCTTTAAAAACTTCAAGAGTTCCAGTAATATATACGTATCTTTACAAAAAAAAAAAAAACGCTATATACAGAACGTCTTTTCGCACTTTTTTTATTCGTAGTTAATATATATATACAC
>JAGTTF010006106.1:94515-112119 GCA_019095985.1 Streblospio benedicti
AAGTAATGGAACCACTAAGTTGCAAGTTAGTATTTAGAGATATTAATAGGACAAGACAAAAGAAAACTTTCTGCTTTTATTGATATACATGATATTTTGATATAAATATGACTTGTACTCTGCATAACTATGTAACATAGTAGCATAATTTCAGTTTACTATCATAAATTGAATCATAAATTGAACAAATATCAAAAGGGAAAAATAGCAGCTGAAAAGGCCCTATGTAAATAAATGAATACAATACAAACAAAACATGTCTAAGACCATACAAAAACATACCATACAACCACCGGGATAGAACTTGCAGACAACATGACCCATAAAGATAATACTGCATTTTCATCGCATAAGTACATTTTCAATAAATACATGCATGAAAAAAAAAAAGAAAGTACAGATACTTTCACTTACATACATTCACAAAATACTTATTGTTTGTAGTGGTTTTATACATGGCTAGAAAGCTGATAATCTGAGTTATTTAATGAAATGCACCAAATAGTCCTCCTACTTTTGGAATAGGATTTAAAAGATGAAAAATTATAGATTAACTAAATGCCTATTTTTTATGGATATTAATAGACAAAAGCGAAATTGATCCGAACAATGAAAAATATTCTTGACTTTTTAGATGTGGAATTTTTTACAGCAAAAAATTAAAACAGGTCGTTTTTAAAATATTGAATTAGAACAACGTCTGTGTATCTTCTGTGAAAGAAATGAATTTGAAAATGAAGTTAATTTCCTCATAAATTGTGATCTGTATAAGGACCCCTATACTGTACGGTTTTCAAAAACAATAGATAAATAAATGTAAAAATGTTAATAGTTTAAATGATCAAGAAAAGTTTATACATCTTATGACAAATTGTCAATATTATGTAGCTAAATACATAGAAAATGACTGGAATATGGTGAGAAAAGACAAACTGTATATCTAACAATTCTAATTTTTAAAAAATTTTATAGCATACTTATTATAAGATATGATTTAAACTGACTTATAAGCCATAATTGGCTGGGTGATATCATTAATGTATTTAAATATAATCAGAATATGTATATCACATGTCAGTATAATAAATTATCATTTGACTTGACTTGACTATTACCAATCATGTCATCATTAAAAGTAGTATCAAGCTTTCTAAAAAGTCAGTAAAAATTACTAAATGAATTTTTCTAAGAGACTTTTGATTTTTCTTTATTAGAGCCTTTAAAAATAGACCAAAATGCTTTGGGATCCACAGATTTTAGATTTCTAAGCTTTTTATTAAAAATATCCTGGTATAGTTAAAAAGGTTTTTTTTGGTTTTGTCTATACATTTTACTCTCAGATTTAACATTATCATAAGTGACGTTTTGGTTACCAAACTGATCGTTCTTTAAATATAATACTTTTCTTACTTTTTCTACTGTTGCTATTAAACCAAGGCTTGCTTTTAACAAATGACTTTGGGATTGGGAGGCAATTGTGCCTCGCTGAACCCACACAGTAGCGACCTGGTTTATGGACGTGACCCACAAATGGGTGGTCGCAACCTGTGAACTGGGGACAACTGTGTTGGGGACTATGTTGCACCGATGGTTCACACGAATGGGTGTGAAAAGACAACCGCGTCACTCACGTCTGCCTAGTGTTGGTGGCACTCGTGGGATGACAGTAAGATCCTTAAGATCAATAGGGCATGTGAGAAAGATTTGGGATACTGGGTGCCTGTCAGCACTTCGCATTGTTCAGTATCTCGGTTGTTCAACCAAGGATAATTTTTTGTTAACGTTGAACATGCCAGTCAAAAAGTTGTGGCCATTGTCATCTCTGGGTCTGAGGGTCGCTGATGAAAGCAGTTAGGGGGAGTTTACCCCTGAAGGTTTGTTTCAGCAATACTTTGTCCGGGTGTAACTGTGATGTACTGGGGAGGGCTCCCCGTTCGCTCTGTAGTTTTATAATTTGATAACTTCCCCAGTCCTTACATGTTTTTTTTATTTTGATACAGGCAAAAAATTAAGTCCTGTGCGTTTGTTGGCTGCTCGATTTGAATGTTTGTTTGGTTCAGACTCCGTGGACCCTGGTCAAGGACCCTGCAGACCAAGACCAGGGCGAGACAGACCTGCTCCCACGGACCGGATCTGGCCTGAAGGCAGGGACTGATCTGCAGTAGAGGTGCAGGCTGGCAACCCGGTCGTTGGCAGGACCATTAGCCCAAGCTGGGAGGGAGGAGCATGTGTGCGTGTTTGTGTGAGAGCAGCCAAGCTAATCATCCTATGTATTTGTTATAGTATTTTCCCGGTTCCTGAGGGTAGGTATAGTTACTCATGCTGAGATTGGGTCTTCCGTAGAAGCGAAGCCCTGGTCCCACCATGGTAACTGGGAGAGTGTGAGCTAACGCTAATCATAGAGGTGCAGCGAGACGGGACAATTGTAGCATTGTTCCATCAGCCTAGTCAATCCCTAATTGACCCCGCACCGTGATGGCCCGTACGTCCTACGCTCGCATTTCCATACGTACGTACTTTTGACGTACGTGTTGTTTATGACGTGCTTTTTACGTCGCCCGATGTGTCCCAGTTGCTAGGTTACAGGACATTTTTAGTGGTGTTCTTGTCCCGTTGCCAAGGTGTGATTGGACAATTTAGTTGACTTCCCATCAAGACGGAATAGTACTTTAAGTTGCTATATTTTGTTAGCTGTGAATTAAAAATACCTTGTATAATATATATCATTGTATAACACACTGGAGCCAGGTTTTAGAGCAGAGGCTGCTTATGAAAGTCTCCTGGGACTTTAAAATAGCCCACCTTAATACAGCAACACGTGCCTTAAGCCAAACAATCACGTACCCAAACTCTGCTTTTACATTGTTAAGAAATACACGTCCCAGAGTTATCTAGTCCACGGGCTCCGTATAATCCCCCCCACCCACCCACCCTGAAAAGGGAAATAATGTATAAGGTGGATAGGGTAAATATTATAAGCAAGATAAAGAAAAGAAACAGAGAGGGGGTTGCATTATGGATAGAATAATAATGGGAAAGAATAATAAGGGAACTAGGGGTCGGACAGGGGGTATGGGTGTCAGATGGGCAGAGGGATCATAATAATAGAAGCTTTTCATGAGGTTGCTTTACAGTTCACAAGGTGGTATGGGAAGGAATGCTAGAATAGATGTATTAGTATGAAAGATAAGTTTAATGGTTGAGATGTGTAATAGAAATTAGAAACAAAAAGAAATGAAACCACATGCTATGTACCTAATGAACAGAACATTGACGTGTAAATACTGAGCAATGGAAGGGAACATGAAGAGGATCAAAATAGAACTAGCGTCTGCCATTCGAGGTCAACAATGGACGAAAGTATGTGATGTATTGGATCATGATAGAGAATTGGTTCAGCAACTTTTGACTGAGGATTGTGATATTTTACGTTATGCTATTCTTTGTGATGGCCCAGCAGACATCATCACCCGGCTGATTTCTCCTAGCAACATCAACATGCAGGATAAACATGGTTACACAGTGCTCCATTATGCGGTGATGAAGAAAAGATGGGGTATGGTGCCAGTTCTTATACAGCACGGGGCTGATATCAACATGCGTGGTGATTATCTTCTTAATCAAACCCCATTACATGTGGCTGCATGTCGTGGTACCCCAGCGGACATCATTATCCAGCTGATTTCTCATCACAACGTCAACATGCAGCAATGTTATGGTAGCACAGTGCTCCATTGGGCAATAAGTGAGGAAAGATGGGATCTGGTGCCAGTTCTTATACAGCATGGGGCTGATGTCAACCAGTGTGGTGATTATATTTGGAATAAAACCCCATTACATGTGGCTGCATGTCGTGGTGCCCCAGCGGACATCATTATCCAGCTGATTTCGCCTCGCAACATCAACATGCACGATAGACATGGTTACACAGTGCTCCATGAGGCAGTGAGAATGAGAAAATGGGAGCTGGTGCCAGTTCTACTGCAGTACGGGGCGAAGCCCTTTACCTTAAACTCTCCCCGACCAGACCAGCCTTTGGTCCATTTGGTGCCTTCTCTAAAAGCTGCGTGCATCGCAACCATCAGGAGCCACATGCCCGTCAAGTCTGATGAGGCCTACAAGGGACTCGGACTTCCTTCAAAACTTGTGGATGAAGTGAAGCTGAGGCCTCAGGCGGATGACATCGGACAGTTGTAGCCTGGCCTTGGGTATTCAACATGGACTACCTTAAGCACTACTTCGTTTCCATTTATAAGTTTGTGATTTGCTGAGGATGTGTTCGAGACACAAAATACATGCAAATATAAAAATGAACCGTTGAGTCAAATGTATCTCTGTTAGTTTTGTACTTTGATAGAATTTTCATGTTTTCACTCATGATGAGGTGAAGCTCAGTTTGCTAACGTCAGCCTCATTTTCTATAACGGACCACGTGCAGATTTATAATCATAACAATGAAAATAGGCGTATTTTGGCATCGAGCCAACTTTTAGTTCCAAAGTCCTACATATTTTGACATGTAATAAAAAATTAATGAGACTATTCAAAAATCATATTTGTAAATATATTGATAAAAAAGCGATTGTCTATAAGAATCTATTTACTTTTTCCCTTCATGACCAATGTTTAAAACGTTATTAAACTATATTTTTGGTAGTTCTTTTTTACTAAAACATGAACAACAATTTTGAACAAACTGTACAGACCTTATGAGCCGGTGAACATAAATGAGGCTTTGCATACAAAATAAAAAGTAATTTAAAAAGTTGTGCAGCATTGCTTCACGAAGATTAAAGTTTGTGCTCAATATTTTATAAGCTCCGGAAAATGTCCTAAAATCATGCCGCAATTGTAAACATCGCACTATAAAACTAGGTCACGTTTTTCATTTTATTTGCTTGCAGGAACATCCGGTAATGACATCATGCTGCATTTGATTGGCTAATATGTTTACAATATGGTGGACGATGGAGGCAAAATTGTCTAGTAAAAAAGAAAAAAAAAGGAGGATATAGCTAGATGTTTACGTTTTGTTGTTAGATGATATGATGTGTGCATTAGTCCGAAGAATGATTGTTGAAAAATTCCATTAGTCCAAGAATGATTTGAATTTCCTAAAATTGACTGGTATTTATGTGGGCCAAAATACACTTTCCATTGTTGACATTTGATAATGGCTAACCAACATTCACTGGCGATGTATTTGAATGAAAATTGTCACATCAATGTCAACACAGACGGAAGTTGTAATGCGGAAGTGCGGGTTGTAAGTAAACACAACGTGAATTCACACAAAATGGGTTGGAGAATATTAGTTTCCTGCATTTAACTAAGAGCATTAAAATGTAAATATCTTAGGGATCCGATAGTACATTATCACAGGATTTATTTATTTGCCGCTTTATGCGATGTCAATGTATAGATTTTCGGTAAATGGCTGTCAAATGTGCAGTAAGTATTGACACCTGCTCCTGTTTGTAATATGGAGGGTGTCTTTTATTTACATTAGTGTTCAGCTATGTATTATGTGGTTGTAAGCGTATAGGTGTAAGTATGAATGGTAAGTGACAGAGGCCAGTCTAATTATTTGTTTTTCTTTGAAATTTGCTGCCTAAGTATGGTGTGGATCTATAATACTCAATGGCAATGTCAAAGACCAAAATGTGTGTGTTGTCTAAATAATTTATATGTACCTTCTATCTATTTGAACAAAATTGAGCTTGAATATGTTCATTGCATCAAATATCTTGGGGTATTGTTAAATGATGAAAGTAATGATGAGGATGATCTAGTCCACCATAAGAAGTATTTGTATGCCAAGGGTAATTCATTAATTGCGAAATTTAAGATTGTTCAGATGAGGTTAAACAAGTATTGTTTGAAACATTTTTTGTGATGTGTATGGTGGACATCTCTGGTCTAAGTATTCATCTGAAGGTATGAACAAATTAAATGTAGCTTTTAATGATATATACAGAAAATTGTTTAAAATCAAAAGAGGTACAAGTATGTCATGCATATATGTACATAATAACATTGATGGTTTGAAAGCTGTTTTAAAGGAAGGCTTGTTATCGCTTCCGACTGCGATTATTTGAATCAGAAAATGAGCTGATTCAGGCATATTATTGATTCAATTTTCCTTTTTTAATGTTTCCAGTCTGACCATACTGTGGTGTAAAGAATTATTTGTTTGACAGTTTGTTTTTATCATGCATGATTTTATATGGATATTTGTCGGAAATAAAGTTATAAATAAAAAAAATATATAAATTTATTGTATTTCTTTCTTTTGAACCAGCCAATGTTTTAAAACACAAATACTGTGGATCTTTTAATGCACTGTCGTCGTTTGGTAAAGTTTTTCTATATTCTCATTATTGGCAAGATAAGCAGTTATTTTATTATTATTTTATTTACGTTTATTTCAGACACATCCATAATACTATATATACATAGATTACAAGGTCCATAGAAATATTACACAATAAAAAAAATATATAATAATACATGTTGAAAAATACAATCGCAAAAACAAATACAATCGCAGAAGACATACATAACAATTTTACAGAAATTACAGAAGCAAAAGACAAATAATTAAATCAAACTACCATACATAACAACACATTTTACCGGGGAAGTAAAAATTAGAATACTAGACATAATAATTAAATCAAACTACCATACATAATAAACTACATATTGTAAAACTTTAGTTTTTCTACATGTTCTCATAAAAATTACGATGTCTACTAACATTACAGGAACAAGTGATTCAACAGAATGGTTAACACAGTAATTTATTTCAACCCAAGTCGAAGGATAATAGAAAGAATTTCATATTACAACTGCAGTAGTTATGATTCATTTGATTAATTTTGGTTGTAGATTTGTGAGAGCGGCACAAACAGTCAAAATTCAGTACAATCAATTATCACTCTACATTTACTAAAGCTCTTGAAAAATGTCTTGGGCATATTGCTAACTAGTACATCTTTTGTAGGCCACTTGATTAAAAAGTGTAAATGTGATGTCAATATTGGAATACATTCATTAGAAATATATGAAACAGTACCTACTGAGATTCCAAAACAATAAGATAAGTCCCTGTTGGATAAACCTAATCTCAATTTCATAAGAGTTAAATACAATTGATTCTCCTTATAAACCGTACGCCTGTCAGATATAAAAGTAAAACTATAATAAACACCCGATAAAAACTTGCCACAGTTGGAATTCGAACTTAGAGTCAACAAGATGTTCGAGAGTTGACAAAAATTTGGCCAGTTTATTTTTTTAGAACATCTCATTCATTTTTAACAAAGTTGTTTTCCATCTGAAGACTATCACAATGTGCATGTAACCTTGAATTCTTTCTTCGAGAAGATATTTTGGTGACACATATAGAGTTTTTGCATATTACTTCGTGAACCACAGGTGATGTACAATGTACATGTAGACTCTTGTAGTGTAGATCGAGGTCGATGTAGATGGTAACGATGAAGTGGATGATGAAATGATGGAACTTCTCTTGAGATGTTGATTTCTATCTATCTTCATTGGTGTTTTGGTTGGGGTTGCTCCCATGTGCAAAGAAAGAACATAGTCAGGATGATCAGGATCCTCATTTGGTTTACCTGCAATTTTTATGCAGAGTACATGTAGTATGGTCAATGGAAATGCATATCAGATCAAAATACATTGGCAAAAGTAAGGAAAAAAAATATTTTAGGCTATGATAAAACATTTAGATTAAGATTAAAAAAATACATGGTGACACTAACAGAAATTGGGATATTATGTCTAACAGCCCATGTCTAACAACAATAATTATATTAAGACTACTATATATATTGATCTATGCATGTACTATATTGTAGTTAATTTTGGACCAGTACATACCTGTCACCGAATGACACTAACACACCCAACTGCTTAGCTTCCCATCTTTTCCTTAATCCTGTGGCAACATCCTCGGGATGGCATTTATTTGGGGACACCACAATAATTTCCACTGCATTTATCCATTTCTGTCGTCTATCATTATTATTTTTTTGCATTAGGAAAACTGTAAAATCGTGTTTTACTCAAAGTGCCACCTCTAGCTGTACATTCCCACACACAACAAGAACGAGGCATGTTCCAGTTTTATATATAATATGACAGATAGATAATTATATGATATAAAATTTTAAGTATTTTCATAAAAACGTCCGTTTTTGCCAATATAAATACTACAACAACACGCTCACTTCCGCCCGCAATTTGGTTTGGCCTGGCACAAAGTGGAGATGCGATGGGGACTTGCACGTATGGAACCATCCTGCCAAATCCAGCCAAGGATAGTTGTTGTCTCAGGACAAATTATAGTCTTCTTGGCGCTCAGACGCAGATCACATTTCTCTAAGGCTTCCATGAGACGACTGAAGTTTCTCAGTAACTCTGCTGGCGTATTACCACCACAATACAAGTCATCTGCGAGCTTGGCAACACTGCCTTCCTGAACCATATGACCCACAACTTTGCACATTAACTCCTCTAATGCTGTTTTTGGACCCAGGCATACCCATGGCAGCTCTACGATATACACGTGTCCCTTTAAAGGGGGTAGCTACACCGCAGAACTTCTGTGATTCATGAGACAAAGGAATCTGGTAGAATGCGCTGGTAAGGTCAGTGACAATGATATACTTCCAGCTTGCTATGATGCGTAATGTACTGTCAACATCTGGCATGATGGACGGTGATGGCTTGCAGTATCTGCCGACGTCAGCGAATGCAGTTACTAGGTGATATCCTCCACTGGGTTTCTTGACGAAAATGACGGGGTTCAGATATTCGATGACTACATTAGCATCTTCAGGTCTCTGGAATACGCCTGTTTTCCAGTTGGTCAAATGCATCTTGTAACTCATTTAACTTGTCTTTGAATACTGTGGTACGCGGCCTTTTCTTTGGGGTGGAAGGACTGGTCCCATGTTTACTACTGCTTCGTGTTTTCCAAAGAAACCGTTGTAGCCTTGATATTTTGCATCAAACACAGAATCGTAACGAAGGATGTCCTGGAACTTTTTCTGTCAGCGACGGGCAATATGCGATCAGGGTCCACGGAAACGTTATCAGAAAAATGACTATCATTTGGCTTTCTTGCTTTGTTGACATTCGTGTCTTTGCTGACTACCTGAATACTCTCATTGCTTGGTACTTGGGTAGGTAGTACTTGGCAAAAATGTTCACCTTTACTGAGTGTGATTGGGGCGATAGACGAGTTGACAAGTCTAATTCGACCATCAATGACGTCATTTAGGGACGGGGCTGGCCACTCACTCTTCTTCAAATCAACTCTGGGCCCACAGCTACAACGTCGTGGTCGGATATATCCGCGGGTATGTCGATCTCAAGATGATCTCCTGGCCAGATTGTTGTCGGTTTGAAGGGGCGCGTAAGACGTATGCCTGCGCGGCGACGGATACGATGCGACACTGATGGTGGTGCGGGCTGATCATAACGAATTACCTCCTTACCCATCAATGTAATCTCATGACGAGAAGGTCTAACTGCGACATCATTAATGGACATGAAAGGTATGCCTGCGAGGATGTCCACATCGATATCTGAGACAACAAGGGCCTCCAATTTCATGTCGATACCCAGCCGAGACACGGTGAAGACAGTCTCTCCAACAATATGAAGAGGTGTTGTACCATCAGCTTGCAGTGCAGTGTGAGTGGGTTTTTTCACTTTGACGCGAAGAAAATGAGCGAGGCTTTCTTTTTTACCATATTCGTTTCAGCACCAGTATCTAGCGTCAATGTTACGGGATGTTCTCTGTAGAATGCTTTGAACTGCGGCGACTTCTTTGTGCTAACCTTCTTCACGGACGGTGTCTTAGCCTTCACTTCATAGTCTTCTTCGCTATCGGATTCATCGGACTCTGATATGGGAACCTCCACTGTAATCTTACGTGACTTCGTTTTTTTTCCTTTCTTTGTAAGTACTTTCTGTCGTGATCAGGCAAATATTTGCATTGGGTTAGGAAATGATCGTATGAGCGCCTATTCGCTGATTTACATATGGGGCACTCGTTCCATGCCTGTACTTGAGATCTTGATAGGGTTCTTGAACGAGTGAACATTACTGTACTCTCGTCTGGTGACTGCAGCTTGTTCAACATAGAAGGTAGGGACTGAGAAATCTCATTCTTTATGGATGCTAGTGTCCTCTGCCGTAGCTCGGTCCCGAATCGCTCCTTCACTAATTGCGGTAACTCTGGGTTGATGAGTTGAAGCCACGTGAGTACAATCATATTCTCCAACAAGATTTTTACCACATTTCACAATTCCTGAATATCATAGGGGCTGTTGATGGAACTTTGATTCCAATTAAAGTACCTGTTACGAATGAACACTTGTATGTTAGTAGAAAGGGTGGCCATAGCATAAATGTGCTGTGTGTGTTTGATGCACTGCTTCAATTCATGTATGTTGTGTCAAAATATCCTAGTTCTGCAAATGATTCCTTCATTTGATATATATATATATATATATTGCTACTTGAGACAATAGTTTGAAAGAAGGGAGATACAAGAATGTTTAGATTTGAGGCGCAGGCAGGCTCAACTTACTCAGGGGACAAGACCTTCTAAGAAGTTAACTAATATACGAGACATTAAGAGATACCTTCAGTTGGCGACTATTGCAAAAAGATGGCCTACTTCCAAAAGAATGTTGCACTGTCATCAGATCGAGTGCATAATTGTGCCAAAGTAGCAGTAGATGCCTTGTTAACAGCACTACACCTTCAACTTGGTCACCCAACGGAACATCAGCTCAAATCAGTGTGAATAGATATCTGTTTGCTTTGGACATGCCAAAAAGCAGTAGAAAGAGCCACCAAGGGATGTCATACGTGTTGCTCCCCTTATGAACGCCCCCAAATCTCTTATTGTGCAGTCTTCACTGATCCACCTGAACATGTTGGTATTATGTTTGCCGCTGATGTATTGAGAGGGGAGTGTCAAATGATACTGGTTGTCAGAGTTGGTAAGTGAACCTCATGATAAGCATTGTTCAACACTATGACAACATACAGAACGTAGACACTATGAGTGCAGAACCATGGATAGTACAGTACTATATAGTAATCACTAGTATGTATGAAGATATTGACGCACATTACATTGTTCAAATCACAAAATACACATGGTAACATAATCACATGTACGTCCTTTGGCAATCTCATCATCCTCTGGCGTGGTCTCTTTTTCTTTCTTTTTCATCATATATATGTGTAAGCTTTTTGGACTTGTACACGGCTCCTGGTACTGGTCGAGGAGCTCACACCGCCTGGGTTCTCGTTGTGTTTGTCCCAATGATACGTAGGCCCACACCACTGGTCAAATGTACAGGGGCCTCTCCCAAGGCCAGATTGACGGCCCCACACGGGGGGACTTCGCACTAGTGCTGGTAGCGATGAATTCAGACCGTGGCACATGCCAAGCTGAATGTGTATCAAAGAGGGTACTAGATCCAAGACACGTATGCACGAGGGTCTAGTAACCTTATTAATACGTGAGTATAGTTTGAAAAGGCCCCGAATCTACGAGATTCGAGGGTGTTGGTTCCTACGATGTTGTCGCAACAACTTCTCAAGCTAAACTGACGGCTATTCCGTCTTGGTGATGGGAAGTCAACTAAATTGTCCCATCACCTTGGCAACGGGACAGAACACCACTAAAAATGTCCTGTAACCTAGCAACTGGGACACAGCGGGCGACGTAAAAACACGTCATAAACAACACGTACGTCAAAATGACGTATGTATGGAAAGTGCGAGCGTAGGACGTACGGGCCATCACGGATTGACTAGCTGATGGAGACAATGCTACAATTGTCCCACCCCTCACCTCTAACTAGCGTTAGCTCACATATGTCTATTATTGATATTTTATAACATAATTATGAACTACACAATATCTACATTTAACTCAATGACGGATGAAGTCTTTATGCCAGCTTGGGGGCTTCCGCGTCCGCTTAGGTCCTGTACTCTCGGCAGACAGAACATCATTCGTCTCATATTCATTTAGTGTGGAATTCCATGGTTCCCTCTCAGCTATCTGCGGTTCATGACCGGATCCCGATGGAGATTGGAGTGGAGTAACCAGCTCTGATGGCAGTGGAGGAACAACAGATGGAACATCCGCTGGTAAAAGATCATGCGGGAACGAATCCGTTGCGTTTGTGTCATTCTCCATATCGTTCACTTCCTCTACCTCCTCTTCGCTGTAATAGGAATCTTGTCTGCGACGCGGTTGGTGCTTGATGGTTGGGCTGGGAATGAGCATACACTCCGAACATTTCACCTTATATGACGTGTTACGAAGCCGCGGACCATTGAACTTCTTTTACTATGCATCATTCTTCATCTGTGGAGGTCACTAAGTACCGTTCACGTGCATGTAGCTGGGATTTATCAGCGACTAAATACACTAGATCTCCTGGTTCAAAATGACGGTTTATTGGCATTGAAACCCCCTTTGATTTGGATTGCTCACTATGACGATGGTTGATTTCACGAGCTCTGTGTTGGGGAATCAATAAGTTCAATCACGGTCTGACACGGGTAACTGCTCGTTTGTGAACTGAGATTTCGTTGGATCCACATTCCTCTGGAAGACAGCCCTCTGGAACGGATGCGAGAATTCAGCCTTGCTGTAACGACTGCTAGCTTCATGGCGGTTATCATTGTATCTCCACGGGTATCACGTAGCAGCTCGTCTTCTCCTCAATTTTTATTTGGATTTTTTTTCATTTTGGATTCTTTGTCCTTCCAAATTCTAACTGTGAATCCCATGTGGGGCGATGTGCTGTCATTTCGCAAAATACAAATCCAGCAGCAGGGTCACGCGACAAACGGCTGGTCCATCTCCGTAATGGTATGCAGCAAAATATGGCAGACCGTAATGCTTAGTATCCATGCACATGTGTGATGACATGTTTATCCTGTTTCATCAAAGTCACTTGTTTCAGCTTTGGTCATCATCCATATTCAATGTATGACATGCAAAACTGAATTTTCAACGGTTTACGATCACTTGTTTTTTATTGATGTGCGGAAGGATGATATATAAGCGTAAGTGCATAGCAGTGAATATGCCGAGGACAAGTTTGCGGTGCCAGGGGATCGTTCTTTTTCACGACAAGCAAGCCATCATGACTCAAAGTAGCTACGTTCAAGTAACGTTTCACATCACGCGTGTTGCTAGCTTTCATTGACGGTCTGGTACACTGGGTGAGGTGCGCATGCGTGCGACGTAAATCACTGCATTCCGACTGTAACGATATCCATGATGGTCTGTTTGCAAATGGCGTTACTCCTGATCCAGATAGAACATCGCTCACTTGTAACGTGCGGACAACACACTCAGAGCTCATGTTGACGAAACAGCAAATCTGACACGACGGATTTGTACACTCAGGTGTGTTGCGGCTGGAAAAATCAGATGGTACGTTTACACTGCCTGCTAAATGCTGAACATATACTTGATAGTGACTTGCCATGGATACGAATGTCGCTACCCTTGGAAATAAATAAATAAAAATATCGACCACTCTCTCTGTAAAATATTCTCCATCGCCTGGACGCATTTGCTGTCCGTTAACACAGAACACTGATGTTTGGATTGTACGATGAACGGGGCGAAGTGCTTTACAGACATTGCGATTCCCAGGGCTTCAATCTCACACGGGAGCCATTTTGTGTGATGTTTACTGAGTTTCGCGCTGAAGAATCCGGCTAGTAGTAGCTTTTTCCCTCTACTGATGTACAAAATACTCCCAATGCCTGTGCTTTTCACGGAACCATCTGTCACAATCCACAGTTTATCCGTGGAACAAGGAAGCGTGATGCTCTTGTGTTGCTGCAACTGGCGTTGAGCTTTTGCGAAGTGTGTCTGCAACGGTTCTGTCCACGTAACCTTCTCCTGACTAGCCATACCAGCAATGGCATCGTCAAGGGGTGATATCGCAGTGGCACAGTCGGGTAAAACTCTACTCAGGAATTTATATGCCCCGATGAAGGACCTCATGCCTTTAACCGTTGATGGCGGTTTGGCCTGGCACAAAGTGGAGATGCGATGGGGACTTGCACGTATGGAACCGTCCTGCCAAATCCAGCCAAGGATAGTTGTTGTCTCAGGACAAATGATAGTCTTCTTGGCGCTCAGACGCAGATCACATTTCTCTAAGGCTTCCATGAGACGACTGAAGTTTCTCAGTAACTCTGCTGGCGTATTACCACCACAATACAAGTCATCTGCGAGCTTGGCAACGCTGCCTTCCTGAACCATATGACCCACAACTTTGCACATTAACTCCTCTAATGCTGTTTCGGACCCAGGCATACCCATGGCAGCTCTACGATATACACGTGTCCCTTTAAAGGGGGTAGCTACACCGCAGAACTTCTGTGATTCATGAGACAAAGGAATCTGGTAGAATGCGCTGGTAAGGTCAGTGACAATGATATACTTCCAGCTTGCTATGATGCGTAATGTACTGTCAACATCTGGCATGATGGACGGTGATGGCTTGCAGTATCTGCCGACGTCAGCGAATGCAGTTACTAGGCGATATCCTCCACTGGGTTTCTTGACGAGAAATGACGGGTTCAGATATTCGATGACTACATTAGCATCTTCAGGTCTCTGGAATACGCCTGCTGTTTCCAGTTGGTCAAATGCATCTTGTAACTCATCTAACTTGTCTTTGGAATACTGTGGTACGCGACCTTTTCTTTGGGGTGGAAGGACTGGTCCCATGTTTACTACTGCTTCGTGTTTTCCAAAGTAACCGTTGTAGCCTTGATATTTTGCATCAAACACAGAATCGTAACGACGGAGGATGTCCTGGAACTCTTTTCTGTCAGCGACGGGCAATATGCGATCAGGGTCCACGGAAACGTTATCAGAAAAATGACTATCATTTGGCTTTCTTGCTTTGTTGACATTCGTGTCTTTGCTGACTACCTGAATACTCTCATTGCTTGGTACTTGGGTAGGTAGTACTTGGCAAAAATGTTCACCTTTACTGAGTGTGATTGGGGCGATAGACGAGTTGACAAGTCTAATTCGACCATCAATGACGTCATTTAGGGACGGGGCTGGCCACTCACTCTTCTTCAAATCAACTCTGGGCTCCACAGCTACAACGTCGTGGTCGGATATATCCGCGGGTATGTCGATCTCAAGATGATCTCCTGGCCAGATTGTTGTCGGCGTTGAAGGGGCGCGTAAGGCGTATGCCTGCGTGCGGGATACGATGCGACACTGATGGTGGTGCGGGCTGATCATAACAAATTACCTCCTTACCCATCAATGTAATCTCATGACGAGAAGGTCTAACTGCGACATCATTAATGGACATGAAAGGTATGCCTGCGAGGATGTCCACATCGATATCTGAGACAACAAGGGCCTCCAATTTCATGTCGATACCCAGCCGAGACACGGTGAAGACAGTCTCTCCAACAATATGAAGAGGTGTTGTACCATCAGCTTGCAGTGCAGTGTGAGTGGGTTTTTTCACTTTGACGCGAAGAAAATGGCTGAGCTTTCTTTTACCATATTCGTTTCAGCACCAGTATCTAGCGTCAATGTTGCAGGATATTCTCTGTAGAATGCTTTGAACTGCGGCGACTTCTTTGTGCTAACCTTCTTCACGGGATGATACGTCTGTCGTAGCCTTCGCTTCATAGTCTTCTTCGCTATCAGTTCATCGGACTCTGATATGGGAACCTCCACTGTAATCTTACGTGACTTCGTTTTTTTTTCCTTTCTTTGTAAGTACTTTCTGTCGTGATCAGGCAAATATTTGCATTGGGTTAGGAAATGATCGTATGAGCGCCTATTCGCTGATTTACATATGGGGCACTCTTTCCATGCCTGTACTTGAGATCTTGATCCGGTTCTTGAACAAGTGAACATTACTGTACTCTCGTGTGGTGACTGCAGCTTGCTCAACATAGAAGGTAGGGACTGAGAAATCTCATTCTTTATGGATGCTAGTGTCCTCTGCCGTAGCTCGGTCCCGAATCGCTCCTTCACTAATTGCGGTAACTCTGGGTTGATGAGTTGAAGCCACGTGAGTACAATCATATTCTCCAACAAGATTTTTACCACATTTCACAATTCCTGAATATCATAGGGGCTGTTGATGGAACTTTGATTCCAATTAAAGTACCTGTTACGAATGAACACTTGTATGTTAGTAGAAAGGGTGGCCATAGCATAAATGTGCTGTGTGTGTTTGATGCACTGCTTCAATTCATGTATGTTGTGTCAAAATATCCTAGTTCTGCAAATGATTCCTTCATTTGATATATATATATATATATATTGCTACTTGAGACAATAGTTTGAAAGAAGGGAGATACAAGAATGTTTAGATTTGAGGCGCAGGCAGGCTCAACTTACTCAGGGGACAAGACCTTCTAAGAAGTTAACTAATATACGAGACATTAAGAGATACCTTCAGTTGGCGACTATTGCAAAAGATGGCCTACTTCTGGTAAAACGGAATGTTGCACTGTCATCAGATCGAGTGTGCATAATTGTGCCAAGGTTAGCAGTAGATGTCTTGTTAACAGCACTACACCTTCAACTTGGTCACCCAACGGAACATCAGCTCAAATCAGGGGTGAATAGATATCTGTTTGCTTTGGACATGCTAAAAGCAGTAGAAAGAGCCACCAAGGGATGTCATACGTGTTGCTCCCTTATGAACGCCCCCAAATCTCTTATTGTGCAGTCTTCACTGGATCCACCTGAACATGTTGGTATTATGTTTGCCGCTGATGTATTGAGAAGGGAGCGTCAAATGATACTGGTTGTCAGAGAATATGTAACCTCGCTTACAATTTCTAAGTTTATCGACAATGAAAAACATGATACTCTGAGAGATGCTTTAATAATGTCATGTATAGAGTTCTGTCCACTTGAAGGCCCCCCTTGTGTCATTAGGACGGATTGTGCTGTAGGGTTTCAGGCCCTAGTAAATGACAAGGTGTTAAAGAAATACAACATACAAATAGAACTCGGAAGAACAAAAAATATTAACAAAAATCCAGTTGCTGATAAGGCTGTTAAGGAGTTAGAGGGAGAAATTATAAGAGCATACCCACGTGCAGGAGCAATATCCTCTAGAGATTTGGCTATAGCAACATCTCGTCTGAACAAGCGCATTAGGAATCGTGGCGTGTCGAGTAGGAAAATGTTGAGTCAGAAGGACCAGTTCACAAATTGTCAGTTACCTTTGAATGACCAAGAGTTGATCACTGCACAGCATGATATTAAGTTGACTAATCACAGATACAGTGAGGCGAGCAAGGCGGGAGGACGCAGCCAGATTACACCAATCAGGGTTCAGGTTGGTGACATTGTGTATTTGTATGCTGACCAGGACAAGCACCGATGCAGGGACAGATATATAGTGGTGTCAATGGATGGTGAATGGTGCAGCGTTAAAACGTTTAGCGGTTCACAATTAAGTAAAACTGCACATAGAGTGAAGACATCAGAATGTTACCAAGTACCATCATATG
>JAGTTF010006107.1:5583-37872 GCA_019095985.1 Streblospio benedicti
CTCTATCTCTGACAGCTTTATCAACTTAAGTAGCACGATGTACCCATAAAGAGTGTCAGGATATTAATTTAGGAAATGTCCTGTGCCTTTTAAATAGTGATTCAATTGGTCTTGGAAACTATACGCATCACCCCCACCCCACCCCGACACACGCGTGCGCACGCACGCACGCACGCACGCACGCACGCATATACACACCGCATAGACAAACATACAAACACGTCCCCATAAGAGACCCCCGTCTTAAACAGTTGGGTCGCTGGCTGTAGTCTACTCAGCCTCGGTGGTACCATAGTGCTGAGCGACATGCTCTGCTGAATAAGTGTGTTTTAGGCCAAACAAACTTTCGAGAATGCCAGCCTGCTGCCCATGCAATTATTTTAGATATATAATTCAAAAGTACAAATGCATTTACACAATCTAAGAGTCCTCACAACTTGCCTGTGTTCCTGCCCCACGTAGCCCCGCCCCCGGCCTCCCCACCAATAGCAGCCCCGGCAAGCAGCGGGCGGCCACGTCCTGACTCCGCCCACCTGCTGATCCATGGGGTCATAAACGGCGAGGAGCCGTCATATGGTGTCATTAAACCGCGAACTGATTGAGAGTTTGTGTTTTGTGTGGATAATCGTTACATGTACGTTGTCGTAGGTTGGAGATTATCAAGGTGTCAATTGGGTGTTGGTTAGAAGAGCTTTAGAAGCTCATATTGGCTTTGCATGGGTAGTGCTGGTTTCATTGTCCACAGCAGGGTACTATACATTGTCCACAGCATGTATGACAGACAGTGTTTAAAGACAATATGTATTATGTAAGGATAATAGATTCATGGATGGGGTCATAGGTCATCACCTGGTTCCAATGTCAACATTTTGTTATATTTTATGGTGATTTTAGAACGCGGGAGAAGGCACCGGGTTCTTTCTGCGTGGCCAATGTTATTTTGTGCTGTGTTTTTAAAATTTGTGTTGTGTGTTAGGTTGTTGGATACATAGCTGAATTGTATTGTGAATGTGATGTGCATGTATAATTGAGTTTAACGACTAGTGTGAATCGCGTTATTATCAACGAGAACACTCATTTTAATCTGCACTGGTTATGATTACGCAACCGAAGGACCAAGAATGAAGAAAGAATATATATGACCACTTTTGCCTTGCTAACAACAAAATTGAATAATACAAAACGACCATATTTAATGCATAAAGGACAGTATACAATTGATTATATGGAATAAAATTGCCCATAATATCTAGTTATCAAAGAAGACCCTTTGTAAATGTGTGGATGTATTGAAGAACTGAATTCAGTCTTCATATGAATATAAAATGTTATAACAAGAGACTTGTGCGGTGATCAAATGAAAATGTAGCGCAATCATTGAGTCATCATTTGTCCATTTTGTATTTATCACTGCTAAAAATCAAACAGGCCAAAAGCAAGCAGGACAAAACATACGACATTCCAACGTCTAGCCCCCAAAGCGTGGAAGTATTATCGTCTACAATCAAAGGAAGATCTCAAGCCGTCATTTGCCCACTATCAAGCACAGTTCAATGCCAGAAAAGTCAAAACTGACAGCTATAGATCATCATACATTTGACTAGGAAATCACTGTCAACTAAATAAATGCCCAAACAGTTTAGCGGTGCGGCTGTGTCAACATATAGCGACTATCGCGTATGATCGCATCTTCTTATCGTTGTTTGCGCCACAAATAGTGCACCAAATAGTCCTTATCTGAACGGCGCGGAAGGTTTTTGTGGGTGCACGGGGTCGTTTGGTGCACAACAAAGATGGCGGCCACGCAGTAGTAAGTATGCTTAATTATTAGTTCTTTACCAATTGTGATTAAGTACTCATGATTTTTTATCATATTTTATTGCTCTTCTGCCACATCTTACCAAACATAAAACTAATAAAAATAAATCAATTCAAATACGTCACAGTTTTCGAGAACTACAGTCGCCTGTTCGATGATGAATAAAATGTTTATTAAATGCTATAATTATGCATGTATTTTGACAATATAGATATGAAAGTGAAGAGTACGATTAATTGTTTGTTGCATAATTTGATTATGTAATTAATGTTGGGCCAATGCAAGATGGATCATATAGAATGACAATAGAAATTGCAAATAAATTTTGAAATCTGACACAAATTCTAATCATTATGTTTTAATGAATTTTCAAAGAATGGT
The DNA here is from genome assembly GCA_019095985.1 of Streblospio benedicti. Taxonomy (NCBI): domain Eukaryota; kingdom Metazoa; phylum Annelida; class Polychaeta; order Spionida; family Spionidae; genus Streblospio; species Streblospio benedicti. Next base: position 7,784 of record JAGTTF010006107.1, read on the forward strand.
GTATGCTGTAGTCTCTAATACGTACCCCAAGATGTGCACGATTGGGAAGAAATTCTATTTGGGGACAAACACTATCCTACAACAATCACTTATTAATAGCTTTTACACAATCATCGAAGTGATAATTATATGTGATGCCATATTCTATTTTATTCTATCATGCATATACCAGTGAAAATGGTTTAATGTAGTTTAAGAAGAATTGTGTGAAATTTAAAAACAAAAACAAAAGTAGTGAGATTTGAAAACAAAGCATACCTTTCCTAATTCATCATTTTTATAAATATGTTCATTATATTTTATATGTCAGTTAAAGTAATTTGGTAAATGAAAACTCATCATTCAACAAAACAACCATCCAGGCACTCATGCCCAACACATAATCAAGATCTTATAAAAAAATCTTGAACAATAAAATTCCAATGCAAACACACATCCATGTAAACGCCAATCCTTGAATTGGCAATGGATCAACCTAAAAGGCCATGGGCTTTCATATGAACGTATTTGGTACATAGCATTACTACCTTTACTGCAAAGATCAGATGGTGTTATTAAAAAGCACCAGGACCTCGATTTCTCACGTCTGTCTACTTTATCAAGCCCACCTTGTTCACATCCCCACTAAGTCTCCAATTCTCCCATTACACCTCTCCATAGCTAATTATCATGCACTTGTGTGACGTGCCTTATGTAGACAAACGATTGGGCCGCCTCTACGGCAAACATAGCTGCAAATCCGTGTTCTTCAACCTGCACTAAAACAATTATCATTGGTAATGTCAACATGGAAGTGACAGAACGAGTCGGCGCTGTTTGACTTGGTCTGATTAGAGCATTCGTTTTCCGCCCCTCTATAGCAGGCGGGGATCAGGTGTGTTTGGTGATAGCGTCAAGGGGTAGTAGTGTCCACCAAGATAGGGAATAGTGATGCTGATAATCTTTTTTTGTCTGGTCTGAAGCTAAACTGTGGTTATGAGACATTTGGTAGCGGCGGGTTTGCCAAAATGTTGGTGGTTATATGTACAGTCCCGGTGTACATTACATGCACATGTATAATGTTTTCAGAATATTTGATGTAGTATGTCTATTATCGGAATAAACATGTATGATGGCCATGTCAAATGAGAGGCTTTGATACCTCACCTCGACTTTGAACACCATGCGCCGCGTAAAAATCACTTTAGATTGTCTGTAGTTGGTATTTGAGAGAATCATATGAGCTAAGAAATAATTGGTGGGTAATAAATAAATGTGCATTATACCATGAGTTTGGCAAGCCAGTGATCCAGTGGCAATTAGCAGAGGCTCTAACACCTCGAATTGTTTGGACACAATGTTCGGGAATGCCTGCCCCCGGCTTTACATTATCATAGCAGTTTAATGTCTTGGGGACCATTCAGTATTTATGACAGGGTGGGGTAGGAGGATTTCCCAAAAATGCTTTGAAAAAAAATCTTAGCCCCCACCCCTCAAATCTCTGTCAAAAAATTGGTAACCCCACTCGAATTCATGTGATAAAAAATGATGACCCCCCCCTACAATTTATGCATTCCTTATAAGTTAACTCAAATCCTATTTGATTGATATCCATAATACAAAAACAGCCCTCCCCCTCCCTCAAAACATTTTGACAAAATTTCATGGCCCGCCCTAAAATCTTCCTACCCCACCCTGTCGTAAATACTGAATGATCACTTAGCATACAAATCCCAATCGTGTTCTTCTGACGGGATTATTTAACTATGGAGGGAGTTAGTAAGAAGGTTTCCGATTTACACTAGCAACATCACACCAAGTCACACCAATGATGTTATTCACATTAAAAAAAACCCAATTTATTCCACCTGGATATTAAGACAGCCTCTATTGTTAGACCATTTTATCCCTTTCCCAAACCTTCACATGAAGATACGACCTCGCTATTTAGACCACCTTTGATTAGTCTCTCAATAGAAATTCAACGTTCTGATAATTAGCTATGTAGCTTAATGAGAGTTCAAAGTATCTACACATTCACTGCAACCTGCATATACACTTGCCAAATCACCTAAACATAAAAATCCTTAATAAAATTAAAACTATATTTATGTTTAGATGATTTGGTAGCGCTGAATCCCAATAGAAAGGTTCCAAATTAACCTACATCAAAACAACACCTCTCTGTTGATACCAATTATGGTTGGTCTCAAAAAGAGACCCCACCCATCTGCACGCTAAATAACTCACCTAGCCACCCACTAGCCACCCACTGCTATAATCATCAGAATTGATGGCTCCGGGGTACAAACAAACAAACAAACAAACAAACAAACAAACAAACAAACAAACTTAAGTTTCCACCGCACACGTGACTGTCGTCTGCTCCAGCTTCAAGTCGAAGCGCTACCGCGACAAGCTGCGCGCCGAGATGAAGGCGCTCGAGTCGCTGCTGCCGCTCGGCGACCGTGCCGCGCTGCACCGCCGCCTCGACGCCCAGACCGTGTTCAGGCTCGCCATCGCCTTCTTCAGGACCAAGATGTTCCTCACGGCGGGACCGGGTGAGTTCGAGGGTGGGGTGTGGGTGTAATGGAGGGAGCGTGTGGTATATAGTGCAGTGCGTAGAGACGCCCATACCGTATTCAAGATTGCCATCGCATTCTTCTTCAGGACCAAAAATGATCCTCACTGGGTCAGTTTGGGTGTTGGGTGTTGGTACCTCTCCATATATATAGTACATGGAGACGACCAGACTGTATGCAGGATGACGATAGCTCTCTTCAAGACAAAGATGGTTCTCATTGATCACATTTGGGGGGGGGGGGTGGGGGGGGTTGGAGGGAGCGTGTGGTAACTGTCCCTATATACAGTGCACGGAGGCGCCCAGGCTGTATTCAGGCTGGCCATCGGCTTCTTCGGGGCCAAGATGTTCCTCACTGATCAGTTCTGGTGTGGAGAGCGGAGATGAGGGAGTGGAGGGGAGAGTGGTACAGTGAATAGAGTTACTCAGACTGTCTCCAGGGTAGCCATTATAGGTTTTCTTCAAGACCAAGACGCTCCTCTCGGATCAGTTATGGGGGGTAGGGACATAGTAGCGGAGTGGGGTCGTTCTTATATAGAGCCACCGACTCTCTCCAGGCTGGTCATCACCTCTACAAGACAGTACTCACTTGTGAATAGCTGAACGTGCGCGTTAGAGTGATGGGAGGAACTATGTAACCCCGATGCTAGGAATGGTGTAGTCAGCAAATGGGTTGAGTGGCCAGGGACTGAGCACTGTATGGGAAAGTCTTTGTCAACTTACATGGTTTCATTGTTTACTACATGTATATAGAAACAGTCAATTTCGCATGCTGTTTAGATAACATTTCAACCTATCCAACTATCAAAACATCACTCTATCTCCAGTAAAAAGCGCATCTGCGGTGCTCCCACGAAGTTTATATTGTTATTACAAAACTGTATTTTACCATCTCGAAGTCATCATTTGTATCAACGAATTCTAGACATACTGTTCCACGAACATCACTTTGCGCAAGAGCTATATGAGATTCTTGCATTGCAGTATGTATGAGAAAACTACATTCCCCATTGATGTGATTTGAAAATATAGATAGCAAATACGTAGAATTTGACTAAATATAACAGTTAAATGCAAGCATTGTATTTATGAATAAACGGGGTGTGAAGACACCGATAAGTGTTGGGCTAAAGTTGAAATACACTGTACATTACAGTAACATAGTTCTACAACGTTGTCACTTTAAAGCGAAAATGTCCAATTCATTGCCAATTCAATTATGTAAGCTCTTGTGCAATCATCATGTAGCCTGTCCTGTGATTGTATATTAGCACAGTCTGTGTCCGTGTCATCAAACCTGATAAATGGTGTCCACTCGACGTATCTGCGAGTGTGAACAAGCTACATACAAACACATAGGATAGATCGTTAGAATAAATTGGTATGGCCTATGTTCTTCATTCTCAGTCCATTTGGAGATAAATCCATTCACTTATGTAAATGCAAATTACTTTGAAGCATGTAATCTAAGACTAGATGCAGCCAGCAGGGGTTGGGTTTTGTAGTCGCTCTCAACTTAGATCCACTAGTGTGCAGGTTCACGCGACAATATTTTTACTTAGTGTATGGATAGAGCACAAAATGAGCACAGAATCAATGGTTTGCAGGTAATGTCCAGGTACTTTGTAAATATTACTATTAATTTGAATCATACAGAATGCATTAGTACCAATCCTTCTAATATGTGGCCTGTACACAGTGGCAAAGACTGGACCTCCCTAAACAGAACGTGCCCATATGAACACAGATGCTCCCGGAATATGTGAATATAGGCAGGGCAGCTCTCCAGTAACTGTCACACAATGTTACAGTCTGAACATGGCCTTGTTATCAACTTTGTATCAACAATTACAATATGAAATCGACCAGAATGATGAAAACCACAGCTACGGCCATGCATCAATCTCCTCGTTTGTTAATCTCCACTCCTTGCCACCAAAAACATAATTCATCACTTTATCTTCTGTCAAAAGTCGTGAACAGGCGCAATTAGCATAATGAAGAGCCCACTCGGCGACTCCTTAATCTCGTGTTTCCCTAGACGAGACCTAAACAAACATGGCGGCACCAGAACAAACATGGCGGCCTCCATATCAAACATGGCGGCCTCCATATCCGCCCGCGTAACAGCCTCGCTTCCACTCGCCTTTCAACGATTGCGGCCCGTGTTTGGACAACCAGCGAATATTAGCTTTTCTAACGGGAAATGGTGATGGATTGCCTCTTAAGTTACGTTTGATTAAATCAAGATATTGTCCGGCCTCTTTGTGAGCTGCGTTCGTTGTATTTGAGTGTTAGTTGGAGCGTGTCCCTTTAAATCCCGTAGCACGGGCCTAAGTGAAGAGCGCTTGTGTAGGAGGTAGGCCTACAAATGAAAATGTGAATTTCTAAATCTTGGTGTGGGGGTGGGGTGGGGGCTGCATCATATTTTTTTATCCAGGTACCCATGGTGTGCGCAAAGGAAATTGCTGCAAACAACAACATTCTATCGTCCGTAGAATTCGAAACATTGAATGAAACGGCCCACGTCGATACTAACATACTATGTATGAAAAAAATACTACCTGACAAAACTCAGACGTGTACCCCACCACCGTAAACCTAATGTTTTCTGTCCGTTCCAATGTCTTAATAATCCCTGCTCAAGGAGATACGTGAAGGAAATCATTCCAAACGTGGAGACGCATTTGCCTTCTGCAGACGCAGACGCCGCCTCGGCAGGATCTATTGCGCATCATCCATGGTGTTGTACAGAAGTGCGTTGTGTTGCGGTAGTAGATTTTAGATTTTCATTTGCAAAGCATGTGCGCTCTGCACGTACTGTGAATATCATCTATGTAATGGCCACAGTGACATAATATGTGCCGTAGAAGCTCCCATTAAGATCACCTCCATAATGATGCCATTTCTCAAACCTCTATGAAGAAATCATTTTCAACATCCACCTACCTATGGACTTGAAACTAGCTACTGCTTGGTCCTAATTAAGAGACTACACTGTACTATCTGGATTACGTATTACAATAACACTGACGGAAGTGTTGTTACTGTTGCAGGGTCGCACGAAGCCCGCCCGCCGGCCGTGAGCGCGTCAGCCGCCGGGAAGGAGGACGGCTCGGGGGAGGACGCCGCGGTGTTAGCGGGGTCTGTCGAGCCCCTGCTGGAGGTGGGTGTGCAGACGATACTTATTTCAAACTTGTTCGAGTTGTGCGTACGTTATATTATGGGGCATGCATGTTACAAAATCACAACATTAAAAAACACATCAGAATTTGCTTACTTCTTTTATCACGATTATAAGGAGGTATTGTATACCAAAATCGCAATGGTTTCTCTTCGCCACAAGCTGGATAAATATAATGCCTTGCACATGGTAAATTTATATAACTTTTATTTCTTTACGTATTCTTTATTGGTTTCTGTTTACCAACTTCTGCTATTCCACTATCAAAGTGTGCACACAGTACTAGTTTTTAATCTTGTCAACGGAAATTAGAAGATTTACGTTTGCTGTCGTGGTGTGTGTGTGTGCGTGCGTGCGTGCGTGTGTTACAACGTAAGCAACTTACTTGTCAGTCCTATAATTAGACACCAAAAGGAGAAGATAACGGCAGAGACCATGTAGTCGCCGCCTGTCGCTCTGGTTCACGGCTCGTCACTAGAGTCAATAACTGTTGCCTGAGATCACAGAGCCGCCTGTGTGCAGGTCGTTAAGGGTAAAGTGCCGCTTCTTCACCTTTTGGGGAGAGATCCCAGGATTTGCATGGCGACTGTCAAACATGGCCGTCTCTCGTGCTCCAAAGCTATCGTAAAGAGACTGTCGTGAACCTCCATAATGGCGCCACCTCTATGCTGAGACCACTTGAAGGAGGTTACAATGGGGTGGTCTTATAAGAGAGGTTTTTACGTACTGTTTGTCGGTGGGACGCCATCACTGTGGTATGATTGTAAAGCGTATTGCACCGTTCTCAGGACCAGCAGACCGGGCTGTACTGTAGAGTAATGTGGTATTCAGTAGACTAGACCCTCTTTATAAAGACCACCGGCAGGACCAGCTACGTGTGGATATCAAGTTGGTCTTTTTAGTAGCCCCCATTTGCAAGATTGGGACCGCTCCACGGTTGTTTTTATAGAGAAGGTCTCTTTGAATATGTGGCATTAATTGGAGGTCTACATTGTCTGTTTGGCTAGCCTCGTTAAATCGGATTGAAAATTTCTATTAAAAAACCCCACACGCATAGAGACCTGCATGATCGAGACTTTTGTTTGACGCCACGCTTCGCATCCGCCATATTGGCCTTGTCAAATACCCGGATAACAATATGGCCGTCTGTGCTAATCTCTCGTTTTACGCGCTTTCCGGGGCCGTTTCGGTCATTTGACTGTATTTGCATGCTGGGATCGCAGGTCGAAACCAGCATGAGAAAAAAATGACTATAGTCAGGTTGCTGACCTGTTTGTGTACAACCGCATCTGAGTTAATAAAACTTTACAGTCCTTTCAAAATGGCAATGACCGTTCTGATGTTTATAACTTAGCTTTGTTGTGCAGGATCGTGCACTGGACGTTGCTAATTCGAACTCATCCTAATGTTGCTTTGACTGAGGCCTTCAGAAATTTTCCACGTGAAACAATCTGTTTTATGGGTAGTTCCTTTAACCCACTTGTGAATAGTATAGTTAAAACGCCCGAATAAGAGAATGATAACCCCTTCTATTCCACCCCCGCCCATAAAAAAGGAACCAATCCAAGCGGACTGGTGACTGAATATTGCTACGCCCCGTATTTGGCACAATTAAATAAATCCACTGTGACATTTCCCCAGAAAGTATCTTACCCACCCCTTTTGCCACAACAAGCTATCACATTCGTAAAATGATATCGGTATGTCTTTCTCTCTGCTCGGAGCTCTTAGGAAGGAGGATAAGTAGTAAAATAAATATTTATAATACATACAGGTAGTATTTATGTGCAAGTTTATGTGGTCCGTCAACTGTACTAAATTGTGCCGGTACATTGGGATTCGCAAATTACAATATCATTACACTTTTAACTTTTATTTTTTACTCCTAGCAACCTAATCCACACTAAATTTTACCCATAACGTCCTCGCCGTTCTGTAGGCGCTGGACGGCTTCATCCTGATGCTGACCACAGACGGGACGATCCTGTACGTGACGGAGAACATCCTCCAGCACCTCGGATTCAACCAGGTACGTCATGGATCCATTTCATGTTTGTAGCTCTATCCTCTCCTTGTTGTTGGAATCATGGAGAGTAATTCAGAAAACCATAATAGATCTAATATAGATAGATCTGCTGTTGGCAGTCCGTCTACCCGCCAGTTTGGACACTCGCTTTTTCGCCAATCTGGACAGTGTGTTTTTGTCATCTGGACAGTATGTTTTTGTCATCTGGACAGTCTGTTTTGCCGGCTTCAGGTGGACCTGCTGATGCGCTGTGTGTACGGCATCGTGCACCCGGACGACACGCACGAGCTTCACGCCGTGCTCGAGTACACCGCCGGCGCGGCGGGGGGAGCAGCCGGGGACCGCGAGCAGCAGGTGAGCACACCGCAACAGCCGGCCGGGGCAGGGACACAGCCACGGTGGTGTCGGGGGCAGGGGGGGGGGGGGGACAGAGGCCTAGTGATAGAGCATACGGCACCATGGCGGGAGTAGTGGCCGGGCCGGGGCAAAGAGACAGCGGTCAGCTGCAAAAATTTAATACCACTATTACTGTGTAAAGTGTGTATAATCAAATGCCCATGGGATTTTAAGTTAAAAGTTTCTGATTTGGGAGGTAAGCTTTTTATATGAAAGCGTATCTATCTTGGGAATTTCAATTGTCATACCGGTATGTACTGCTCTTATACAAACACCAAGTTTGTTTGGATATGGTTGGTCTTTACATGTAGATGAGTCTGGTGTGTGTATTTGCACCGATGTAAGTACGGTAATTGTTTGTTTTTTGGTCCAAACCCATGTAAAGCGGCAACTGCAAACCTCCGAAATAAAAACACCACCTCTTTAGTCCAGCCCCTGACAGACTGAGACACACTTGACATTTGTTTTAGCGTCCTGACAGCGGCGGCGGCGGGCGCGCCATCTCCTTCCTGATCCGCATCAAGTGCTTCAACGGGACCACAACGGGCTTCCTGGTACGTCACAGCTCTCTCACCCCATGTCATTACAGCTCTTGGGTTGTATTTATTGACGGAGAAGTCAATGATTTTTTCTTCTCCAAGCATACATGACTTTATCACTTATAGCGTCTGTAGGAACTTAAAACCTGCACCACTACCACTATGGTACCAAATCCCGGCAGTGGCTATTGGCTATGGGAAAAAACTCCAATAGACCCCGCTATAGACTGAAGAAGGAACACTCTGTGATAACGCCCCTTTCTTATTATCAAGAATACTTCTACCACTATGAGACTACAATGGACATAGGCGAAGATGGGTGGTATGACATTTTGTCGTGTGTTGTATCATATCATTTTGCATTCTACTTGACATACTGAATACCTGTCAGATGCGATTCACAAGTAAGCTTCTCAACTCAATTAGGAAGCACACACGATTAGACAGTTGCGCATTCTCCCTCTGCAGAAGTTGCAGTGCACGGGCCGCACGCGCCCCGCCCCCGTGGCCCTGCGCTCCTCCCTCACCTCGGCCCACGTGGTGGCCGTGCTATGCCGACCCTTCCTCGCCTCCCGCCACCACCACCCAAGCCTCGGCCCCGGGGGCAACGGGGACGGAGCCACGGTAGCCGCAGGCTTCTGGAGCAAACACGGACTCGACCTGCACTTCAGACAGATGGACGAGGGGTATGTTGTGCGTGCTTTTTTTATTGTTACATAGTATATTCAAATTGCAATTCAACAAATTCTTGAGGCGTCTAGATGTACGGTAGTAATGCTCTCTAAATGATTATATTCATGTCTCAATGTCAGAATGTCATTAGAGTTTATTTACAGACCATGTATGATAAAGAGACCACCTAGTTCTCTAATACGACCACTTGAAACCTGAACCAATGGGTATATTGATAGAGAGTTTCTAATATACAAGTATACGGTATGAACAGGCTGCATCACTGTTTATCTCCATATATACTACAGTACAACCTCTCTATTAGGACCACCTTTAGGACCAGTGTTAGGTGGTCTCAATAGAGAGGTGGTCTCTATATGAAGGTTCATTGTGGTAGCTTTATGAACGTTTGGTCTTATTATAGAGGTGGTCTCAATAGAGATGTGGTCTCAATTGGAGGTTCTACTGTATACCCCTTCTGATAAACATTCTTTCCTTAATGTTTCCATACACCCAGAGTTATTTCAAATGAGGGTGTGCTGTATATGCCATACAAAACGCATGGGTAAGTGATACTAGAAAGCGTTCATGTGTAGACTAGTCAGCACGAGTGTTTGCGGTTGTTTCAGTATCGCGGCGGTGACGGGCTGGGCGGCGGCGGAGCTGGAGGGCCGCAGCCTGTACCAGCTCGTGCACCCGCACGACATCGCCACCGTGGCCCGCTGCCACCACACGCGTAAGCCGCTACGTCATGGCAACATCTTTGACATTGTCCATAAGTAGACCTAGATCTACTCTTACAGGGTCTACTACCATTAGGGTTTCGTTGCAATTTTTTTACTGTGGAATTGTTCAAAGCTGACCAATCCTTTTAGTGGATACAGGTGCTTTTGGTATGTGTTTTATCAATTCTCCCTCCTGATATATATCTTGATAAAGTCATAAATATGTATTATTGCTTTTCACCCAGCCTGACTCTTGCCTTCTGACTGGTGTAAATGGGTTGATAAGCACTTCAATTCATTTTCATTATAACATGGTGAAGTTACAAAATATCAATCTCATCCTGTAGTGATCCACTCTGAGGAGATCCAGACGATGTACTTCCGGCTGGAGACGCGGTCGCCGCCACCTGGGGGTGGGGGCTGGCTGTGGTTGCACACCAAGGGCAAGGTGGTCTTCAAGAACGCCAAGAAGTACTCCATCATCTTCACCCACTGTCCTGTACGGTAAGTGGCTACTCGTGATCTCTCATTTAGCATAACTGTACTGTAGGCCTACGTGTTCATATACTAGTTGTGAGCTGTCCCGGCTATTAGAGGAGAATATAGGCTACTCCACTTCACACCTTCCATCATCTTCAAACACTGCCCTGTGGTGTGCAATACTTTGATCTATACTAAATAACCCTTGCCCAGTCTAATCATTACATTAATCACAGAGCTAGTGCCTAACCATTTTAATAGCGTCTTGTAATAATGTATAGGGAGGATGACTCCACCTACCTTCAACAAGAGCTGCTGGTGAGAGAGCGGTGTGCAGTGCGGGAGCTCCTCTACGGCCCTCTGCCCCAGCCCACTCCCGCCCCACCTCCAAGACCGCCCCTGACCGGTCACTCGGCTGTCTGCCCCTCCAGCTGGCACACCTCGGCAGACAGACACTCGCCAGTCTTCCCGAACAACAACCAGGTCGTTCCAGCTTCTCACCAGGCGACGGTCAAGTCGCGGAGCAGGCGATGGGCGAACACTGGACCCGCCGACGTGGACGTTTTACGTGATGGCTACGTGGAAAATAGCCACGAGCAACATCACCATCAGCAACAACAACACAGGCTCGCTAGTTTGGAGCCTCAATATAACAGTACTGCAGCATACGGATATCAGCATCACGTTAATAGTACTGAAGCGAGCGCACCTGCCCTGCAGTATCACAACAGTAGTAGTGCAGTGAGACAGTATCACGTTCATTTCAACGGCATCAGCGTCAACCACTCTACGTACAACTTACCAGCAACAGACGAGTTTTACGTGCAGAAGACGCCGTTGCTGATAGAGGGTCACGTGACTGCCACCGAGGGTCCTGCTTATTGCTCTGGGGCTGCAGCCCAAAGACTCAGTGTCCTCGGGGGAGTTGGAGGGGGTCACATGCCGTCTTGCTCGCCATCACCCTACTTCCCCCTCGAGGCCCCGCCACTTGGCGGTGAATATGTACATAGTGACCATGGGGCAAACGCCCATAGTGACCATCGCCTCACCGTGCATAGTGACCATCGTCTGGCCCATCATAATGACCATACGAATAGCTTGACCACAGACAGTGACCATCAGTGGAGTGTGGTCAGCGGTCAGTATGTAGGGGACGTGAAGGCCGAGTGCGGGGGTGGGAACTGGCAGCACCCTACGGGACAGGTTGGTTGTCTCAATAACCACCTGCCTTATAATGTAAACACATTTCAAGGATAAGAGATGTGGTCCGGGTTTTATGCACAAAGGAGCATGAATACATGAATAGAAAACTAAATGGTTGGTTACAGGCGTTGTTACTATGTGTGCATAACAAATAAAGAAAGCTATATGTGTTGGTTTGATTATGTTGCTACTACTAGTACCGCAATTGTTGCATGCGACAGGCAACAGTTCAGACGTCATTGCAGGGTGGCATTTGTCGCTTCATGTGGTACTTTAGGCTATTTAAAAAGCAAAAGTTTGTTACTTAGGCGTGCACACAAAAATGTAAACCTTGCTGTTTGAAATAAAGTGTAAAGTGATTGTGGAGCAAAGCAGGACAAAATCATGAATTAAGCTTGAAAACAGTTGCGTACCTTGTTCTCAGAGCGGGGAATGGTAGCATCTGAGATACGAGATGAAAAAATTACCCCCCCCCCTGCATATCTAATGAGCAGGCTATAAAATATTCAAGTGTTTTTGTGTCTATTTTTGTTATTGCACTAAAATTGCATCACGGATTCAGCACCTTTGATATAATTATAAACATGGTACATACATGGTCTATATCTTCAGACAGTGTAAGTAGCAGCATCCCAGTCCGCCCTCGGCCATACTTTTATCGCTGTTCGCAGTACATGTTGTTGCTTCTCTTTTTGTGTATATTGTCTACTGTTAATGGACCTTCTTTAGAATCATTATTGAAAAGAAAACCTGTTTTACACAGCATTTTAGGGATCCCTTTGTATGTTTAACATCAGCTATATATTAATGTTAGGTTTGGCTGTTTATCGTATGCATACACAGCAGTGGAAAGTGACAACGCCAATGACATGATTTCTAAAGTCCTGGTTCTGACCAGATAATAAATATTTACACTGGTTCTATTTTTATCCTACATTCATATTCTATTTTGATACTATCAATTCCGAACATCGATTGCAGAGACACCTCCTCCCTACATGTCACTACAAAAAGATCACCTTGACTCTCTGGGATCGATTTAATGACTTGTTTATAGTCATAGTTCCAGAGTTTGAAATGTGGGATACTCGAAGAGATCGAGTCATTCTCATATGATCATGATGATAGGCATGAAAGCCATACATTACATGAGAAAAGGTAACACCTCGAAGGTTGGGTACAGTCAAATGTGTAAATGGGTATTGTGCGGATTTGCTTTATTATTAATTACTCATACACGTTTGGTACAAGATTGCATTGACTAGCAGTGGGCTCAATCACACATTTAGTGGCGTAGAACATTGCACAATGAGCACGTGTACACACGGGCATTCACAGCACTACTGTATTCATAATAAATCATGTAAATAAACTTTAAAAAACAAAAACACAGCAACAAACAATCAATGATGTGCAATGATGTTCACAAATACGTTTAACAACGTCGCTATTTAATTTTGATCCATGAATACATTAGAAAATCAAATTGTTAGCCATTGTTAACCGCATTTGGATCGATAATCTTTACAAGAACGATCAATGATCCACTTTACATAGACGGTATGTATGCGAGTTGACAGAAAAAACCTGTTCTTTATTTACTTATGAGCAAACATGGATCGCGTCCTGATTGGTTGCTAAGTTAATATGGTTCCAGTGACGCAATAAGATCACTTGATACGCACAATCCAAAAGGTATATAAGATAGATTTAAACATCACATCCTCAAGAAGCCAGTCATGGAGTTGTGAGTTCAGGATAATGGACACTCGTGTTAGCCCATTACCCCACAAGCCTTTCGAAACTGATTCTATCGGAGCGATAGAGGATATTCCAACTCGAGAGAACGTACAATTACCAAACACATATTCAAGACAAGACAATTACTAAAGATCTTCAACTAGAACCGCCACCATGTCCAACAAAAGAAGTTCAAGCGCGCCGAATATGAGGGAAGATGACGGAGCGAGCGAGGGAATCGGCTGTTGTGGATATATCCTTATGGTGTTTTCTGGAATACTTCTCTTCCTCACATTTCCGTTTTGTCTCTGTCTATGCATTAAGGTTGTGCAAGAATATGAGAGAGCTGTAATTTATCGATTGGGAAGAGTTGTTGCAGGGGGTGCGAAGGGACCAGGATTGTTTTTCATCATACCCTGTATGGATTCTTTCATAAAAATTGACCTAAGAGTCGTGTCATTCGACGTTCCACCACAGGAGATTTTATCAAAAGATTCTGTCACTGTGGCTGTAGATGCCGTTGTCTACTATTTCGTTCAAGACCCAATAGCCTCCGTTAATAATGTGGAAGATGCAGCTAGATCTACTAGACTTCTAGCTGCAACAACATTGCGTAACGTCTTAGGTACTAAAAACATGGCTGAAATACTTTCGGAGCGTGAAAATATAAGTCAGTCCATGCAGGAGATGCTTGATGATGCCACTGATCCATGGGGAATCAAGGTGGAGAGGGTTGAAATCAAGGACGTCCGTTTGCCTCTACAGCTGCAGAGAGCCATGGCTGCCGAGGCAGAGGCTGCCAGAGAAGCAAGAGCCAAAGTCATTGCTGCAGAGGGAGAGATGCAGGCTTCCAGAGCTCTCAAGGAGGCTTCTGATATCATCTCAGAGTCAGGATCTGCACTTCAGCTGAGATATTTACAAACGTTGAATAGTATCTCAGCCGAAAAGAATTCCACGGTTATTTTCCCCGTTCCAGTCGATTTCATGGCAAGTTTTATGAAAAAATAGATTAATTAAAGCAATGGACGCAGAAACAGCGTCACCTTTACAGATTACATATCTTCAGACTCTAAGCATACATTGTTTCTTCAATGAAGACCTATTTTCTTCAAAGGGCTGTAAACGCAGATGGATAGTAAACATAAGCAGGCTATATTTTATGCATTTTGTTTTCATGTCTCAGTGTACACAAGAAGTAAATTTAACTTATGGAGAATCATTACTATATGATAGATTTTATGTGTGTAAAATTGTATTTGCGCAAAAAGTCTTGAACCGTGTTTGAGAACCCTGACTGCATGTGACAGTGAATAAAATATTATTTGTAGGTTAGCAATGCGTCTCACATGAGCTATCTATATTAGTAGGCTATATATTGACGGTAATAAACTAGTATCCAAGTTTGCTGGTGCAATGCAAACGTTGTTTTTTTTTTTTTTTTTTTTTTTTTTTTTTTTTGAAATGAAGAATTGGCGAACTACAAATGTCCTATACAGTCGTACAATTTAATCTTTCTAACTACGATTCGTTCACGAAAGAGTGATTTGATGTTCTAATTGCACTTTGTCTTTGATACAGAATGTTATAACATTCTGTTGATATAGTGTACACATTTGTAGGTTTATTATTAAGAAAGTAGAGTTGAAGTTCTTCTGTAAAAGTGATACATGATGTTTTATGAAATTTTATCAATGAAATCCCTTTCATGTGGACAATGCACTGTAATTGGTGGAGTTCTAGGTCATAATTGTCCAGACATCTTTTGTGATTGGCTGTTTAATCTCACACCACTAATAGCTACCATGTTTTTTCAGTGATGACTTTTTAAGAGAATGCGAGAAATGATTATTTTAGACAGCTGTTGAAAAAAATGCATTTTGTTGTTCAACCCTCAATCAAGGTTTTAAGCTTTCTCAACCGTTTATGTTTGTTAGATATACACAAATATTATCGTTTTGAAGCTGTAAAGTTCTGCTGGAGAGTTTTTTTTATTCAAGAGAACAGGTAACGATAATTCCAACGACTACAACTGGCCAACTACAACTTGCCACGTGGCCACAGGATACGGAACTACATAGTACACAATGCAATACCTTGTAGACCTACAAATGTATATTAGCAGGTTTATAGGTACGTTTGACGTACATGCATATATAGATCTACAGCCATACCCTGGCGCTATCTTTTTCCTTCTTTTTTGCAAACTTACCTAACACACAAGTTAAAACACAAGTTAATAAAGTACAATTATAAACAATGTAACTAATTAGCACATATATGCAACAATACAACATTACTAACACAAACTAAACGTCATGATAAACCACACCTCTGTCACTTCAAGTCCAGCTGGTAACAAAGTCTTTATAACGGGAGTTAGGAAACCTTTTCCTGCCAGAGCGGCGCACCGCTTGCTTGTCCATTTCAGCGGCGATAGAGGTAGTGTCTGTTGAGGCTTCCTGGTTCACCATTTGATCCATCTGCGTGGCGTCATTGTCAATGTCATTCACCACTTTAACATCGGGTGACCGGTAGTTATCCAACGCGTCTTCCGATCTGAGCGTGGTTCATCAACGTATCTGTAGCCTCATCACTACCAAGAACATTACCATCGCAACCAAGAACATTATATTCAGGGTCCATGTCATCATCATCTAAGTCAGGATTTTCAGCACTTGGTTTCACGTGCTGGTACAGACACAGGTATCTTATAGCAGGTCCGTTTAACTTTCGGTATAGCCGTTTCATCAGTGAAGATCCTGAAAACTTTTTGCAAGTTGCACCATAATCCATCAACTGAAGCAACTAGATAGCGATCACGTGTACGGTGCTTAGAGCCATCATCAATTAAGTACACTACATCTCCTTTTTTTGTAATATTGGTGCCATGCGAGGCTGGGCACGCCGCCCGGTTCTTGGATCGCATACTAGGGCCATGGTTGGCGATGCGTCAACATGTTGCGCTTCTATGAGAACTTCATCAGAAACTGAGTTGATTTGCGAGAAAGTATACTGGTCTCGCATGAACAGCATTTCACGTGATGACAAACCGCGTGAGCGGATTCTGGAGTTCAAGGTAGCTGTAGCAAATTTTTATTAAAAAAAAATCAAAAAAAAAAATTTATTTTCAAATGTCCACAAAACCTTAAAATTTAAGTAAAAAAGGGTTTTTTCCCTTTTAACCAAAAACCTTTTCCCGAAAAAAATTTAAAAAAATTTTTTTAAAAAAACCCCCCTTTTAAAGAAAAAGGGGGTTTTTTCCTTTTGGGTTTTCCCTTTAAAAAATTAAAAAAATTTTAAATTCCATTTCCCCTTTTTTTTTTTAAATTTTTAAAAAAAAATTCAATAAAAAAAAAACCCCCTTTTTTAGTTAAAAGGGGGGGTTTTAAGGTTTTTAAAGGGTTTATTTTTAAAAATTTTCCAAATAAAAAAAACCGGTTTTTTTAAATTTTTTTTTTTATTTTTTTTTAAAAAAAATTAATTAAGAAAACTTTGAAAATTTAAAAAAAAAAAATTTTTAACTTTTTTGACCCCAAACCCCCAAAAATTTTTTTAAAAACAACCCCCCGGGAAAAATTTAGTTTTCAAAAAATTACCCTTTAGGAAAAAAAAGGGGTTTTTTTTTGTTTTTTTTTTTTTTTTTTTTTAAAAAAAAATTGGGGGAAACTAAAAGTCACTTTTAATTTTTAACTTTTCCCAAATTTGATTGGAAAATTTTTTTTAAAGAAATTTTTTTCTGTTAAATTTTTAAAACATTTGGTTTATTATTAAAAAAAAAGGGTTAATTTTTAAAAAGGTAAGTTTTTTAAAAAATTATAATGAAATTTTTCAGGGGAAATCCTTTAAGGGTGGACAGGCATAATTGTCAATCTTTTTGTGATTTTTTAATTCCCTAATATCCTTTTTTTTATATGATTTTTTAAAAAAAGGAAATTTTTTTTTAGACAGCTTTAAAAAAAATTTTTTGTTGTTAAACCCCCAAAAGGTTTTAAGCTTTCTCAACCTTTTATGTTTGTTAGATATAAAAAATTTATCGTTTTGAAGCTGTAAACTGCTTTAGAAAGGCATTTGAACCCTTTTTAAATAAAACATTATTTATGAAATATAATTGGTGGAAAAAACATCACAAAAACAAATTAATTAACATTTGTTTCAAAATTTTTTTATTTCAAAAGGTTATTTGAGTAAAACTAATGGGTTTTTTTTTTCTACTTTACATAATTAAGCCAAACCAAATAAAATAAAAAAATTGGGAAAAAGGAAAAAAAAATTTTAAAATTTTTAAAAAAAGAAATTTTTAAAAAAAGCCCCCCTTTTTTAAAAACCCTATTGGTTTTAACTATTTTTTAAAAATAAAACCCCCAAAAAAATTTACACCTAAAATTTTTTTTCTTTTTTCAAATTTCCCAAAACAATAAAAATTTTAAATTTTTAAAAAAAGTCCCCTTTCCCCAAATGGTTTTGCAATTTTTGGGGGGAAATTTTAAAAAAAGGAATTTCCCCCAAAAATTTCTTTTTCCCGCTTTTTTTAAAAATTTGGGTTTTTTGGGGGAAAGCCAAAATTTTTTTTTTTAAAAAAAAGGGGAACCCAAAAAAACCCAAAAAAACCCCCCCAAAAAATTTTTCCCTTTTTGGGGAAAAAAAAAGGGGGGGGTTTTTTTTGGGGGTTTTTTTTTTTTAAAAAAAATTTAAAAAAATTTTTTTAAAAATTTTCCCCCTGTAACCCGGGGTGTTTTTTTTTTAAAAAAAAAAATTTTTGGGACCTTTTTAAAAAAAAATTTTTTTTTTTTTTAAAAAAAAAAAAAAAAATTTTTTTTTTTAAAAAAATTTTTTTTAAAAAAAAAAACCCCCCCCCCCCCGGACCGGGGGAAAAATTTTTTAAAAAAAAAAGGGGGGGAAAAAAAAAAAATTTTCCTTTTTTTTAAAAAAAAAAATTTAAAAAACCCTTTTTTTTTTTTTTTAGAAAGGGAAAAGGGGGGGCCCCTTTCCGGGTTTTAAAATAAAAAAATTTTTTGGGGGCCCTTTTTTTTTTTAAAAAAAACCCCCGGGGGGGGGTTTTTTTTTACAAGGGGGAAAAAAAAGGGGTTTCAACATGGTTCCGGGTAATTGTGAAAAACTTTTATCCGGACACGTTTCAATGTTTTCTTGGGCTTTTAACCAAACCCCCAGTTTTTACCGCAATTAAAGTTTTTTAAATGTTTAGATTCCCCAAAAAAGTCTTTTAAAAAATTTATTTGTAAAAAAATGAGTGTAAAATCTAACAATATACACCTGATAAAAATTTTTCGGTTTTAAAAAAAAAATTTTATAAAATTTTTTTTTAAAAAATTTTTCATTTTATTTTATTGTTGTTGTTTTTACGAAAATTTTTTGATAAATTTTAAAATGTTTTTTTACTTTTGAAATTTTTTAAATGTTTTTAATTTTTTTAAATTAAGGCCCCTGGCCGCTTAAAAAACTTTTTTTTTGATTATGAGTTTGCCCAAACCTGATGCACACCCTTTGCCCAAAAATGAAGGGCTGAAATCCAATGGGTTAATGCAAAAAAAACCCCCCGGGGGAAAGGGTTTACACCCAAAGGTGGGCACCCGGATAAAACTTGGGACGGGAAGTTGCCCAGTGCTTGTAATTCAACCCCGGGGGGGTTTCCAAGGAAACAAAAACCAGGTATTTCTTTTATTCGAAAATACTGTAAAAGATAATTATTTTTTTTGTGCTGTTTTTCTTTGAGTTTTGGGTTTTAGAAACTTACTTAAAAATTTTATATGGTGATTTGTGCATTTTATAAAAATTTTTAAAGGTTTTTTAACAAACAAAATTCAATTTAAAAGGAAAAAATGAAAAAGTTTTTAGGTCTTTAAAAAAAGGGCCCTTTAAAAAGATTAGATTTTTTTCATTTTCTTAACAGGGTTATTAAAATTTTTTAAAAAAAGCGTTTGCATTTAAAAATTTCTGAATTTGGAACAAATTAAATTTTTTTTTAATTTTCCCCTATTTATTCAAAAAAAATTTTGCATTGAATTGTTTTTAAAAAAAAAAAAAAACCCCTTTTTTTACTCAAAACTTTTAAAGGATTGAAATAAATTTACGACAATGCACTGTAATTGGTGGAGTTCTAGGTCATAATTGTCCAGACATCTTTTGTGATTGGCTGTTTAATCTCACACCACTAATAGCTACCATGTTTATTTCAGTGATGACTTTTTAAGAGAATGCGAGAAATGATTATTTTAGACAGCTGTTGAAAAAAATGCATTTTGTTGTTCAACCCTCAATCAAGGTTTTAAGCTTTCTCAACCGTTTATGTTTGTTAGATATACACAAATATTATCGTTTTGAAGCTGTAAACTGCTTTAGTAGAGCCATTTGAAGCCTTTATAATAACCAAGCATTATTTATGAAATATAATTGGTGGAAGCAACATCACACAAGCAAATTAATTAACATTTAGTTTTCAATACTACTATTTAACCAAGGTTATTTGAGTAAAACTAATGATGGATTATTGTTTTAAAAATTCTACTTTACATAATTCCAACGCCAAACCAAATAATAATAGTATGTAAAAAAGTATTAAATATAAATAAAAAGTTTAATAATTGAAGTTAAATGTCATGCTACCTTTATCTACGATACATAGTTGAATTAATTGTAGCTGATAACCCTACAATAGACACCGAACAAATCACATTCCTATCACCTTTATTATCTCCATCACGGCATTCTTACCACAAGTTTGCAAAGCAATCCATGAAGAGTTTTGTGACGAAGTGATGCACTTACCACAGCATGAAGATGCTTGGCGAGAAGTGGCTGCAGAGTTCCAAAGAAAATGGAATGTTCCACATGCCATTGGGGCGCTAGATGGTAAACACATCCGTATTAGGAAGCAAAGTAAGTCAGGAAGCATTTACTACAACTACAAGGGCTTTTTCCCATTGGTGTTATTTGCCCTCGTTGATGCAGAACTGAAATTCATGTACACCGATGTGGGCGGTGTTGGCCACCAATCTGACTGTCAGATATTCAATTATAGTGAATTTAAGGTCCTGGACTCTGGAGATCCTCACTTGCCTTCACCAGATCCTTTCCTCAATGATATTCAAGACACACCATATTTTTTCTTAGGAGATGATGCGTTTCCTCTCCGTCAGAATATGATGAAAACATTCAGCCAACGGGGGCTTAACAAGGAACAACGGATATACAACTATCGGATCTCTCGTGGTAGGAGGGTTGTAGAAAATGCTTTTGGGATCCTGGCACAGCGTTGGCAATGTTTTCTTGGAACTCTACTAGTATACAGCAGAGCCCTGACGTTGTCATCACCATGACTTAATTAACAGTTTTGATAAATAGTTATGATATCCCTAAATATGCATGTACTGTATTAAATTATGATAATTGTAAATGAAGAGTGTATTTGTGATAAAATGCGATAACAATATACACTCTGATAATATGATTATGTCTGGATATTTTAAAATAAGAAATTGTGATAAATTTTTAGTAGTCAGAATGTAGTTAGCATTGTTATTTTATTGTTGTTGTTTTTTACTGTTAAAACTATTTTTGTATACAATTGTAAATATGTTTTGTGAGCTTATGAAATGTTTTTAAATGTTTTTAATTTGTTTGTATTGAATAGTAACAGGCCTCTGGCCTAAAATGCTAAAATAAACTATACTATACTATACTATGATTCACGCTGCAGTTTGTCTCCATAACCTGATGCACATCCGCTTTGCCGGAAGAAATGAGGTGCGTGCAAACTGGGACCTCAATGGAGATGGTGAGGATGACAAACACAACATCATCCCCGGAGCATGGCGAGAAGTGGCAAATTTGACACCAATGGATGGGCGACACCAAGGCATGAGGGACTTGGAGACTGGCAAGCTTCAGCGCCAGATGCTTGTAGCGTACTTCAACTCTGAAGGTGGTTCGGTACCATGGCAAGAGCAAATGATCTAGGATATTGCTGTGTTATTCTGATTAAATATCTGTAAAAATGATCATATTATGTTTGTCAGTGCATGTTTTGAAGTACTTGGCGTGATCTGAATTGTGTGATGTGATGATTATACATGTACTCAATAAATTATGATAGTGGTGTATTTGTGCACATTTGATAAAAATTTGAATAGGAATGTCTTTTGGTAACAAAACTAAATATTCGAATGTGTAAACGGGAAAAAATGAAATTAGTTATTTACGGTCTTCAATAAAAGCAGCCTTTAAAGAGATTAGAGTTTAGATCATTTGTAAACTTAATTTCAGTGATTATTCATATTTGCTTTAAAAAGTAAGCGCTTTGCATTTAAAATTACAAATGAATTGGCAACAAATTAAAGATTTTATTTTTGATATTCCTCTGGCATTTCATTAGAATTTGCAATAATACTAGTATTGCTGTATATGAGAAGTTGTTTGGGCTTTAATGAAAAACAAAACAAAACACTGTTTAATACTCAAACACTTTAATAGGACATGAAACTTAATATTTACAGAACAACAGTCGACTTAAAACATATATGTTACACCAACAAAAGATGCATCATGAGGTCCAGACTTATAGTACCCCTAACAAGTTACTAACTAGTTTACTTTTAACAAGCTGAGCAAAAGTGTAATAATCATTAAAATGGTTACAGAACACAAGCAACTTTATGTTTGCCAACTATCAGTTGACTTTAAAATAGAATACAGAATATAACCAATACCAAATTTCACCCACTAAACTAGATTTACAAATCGACTGGGTAATCTTATATCCATAGTTAAACTTCACAAATACATACAAATTCAATAATGCTAATGCAACATTACAAATTATGGACTTCTATTTTCAGTAAAAGAAACAATACCAGCAGCTGTAACCGCCACTTCAAGTGTATCAGCGGTACATGACATGGTTTCTGTAGAGGAAAGTGGTGGAATACTAGTGGAAATTGCTGGAGAGTCCAGTGTACTGCCAAAACTAAGTCCAACACTAGAGTCTTCTAGTATGGCTATGTTCTTACCAAAGCTTGCTGAGGATCTGTTAGAAGGGTTCATCACTGTGGTGCTCAGTGGAGTCATCTCCATGGGGATCGGACAACTTGATGGACGGGCGGCCTTGACATTACCACTTTGCTGTGGATAGGATGAATATCTGACAGATATAGGTCATAGAATCATCAATCATCATAAAAGCTAACCTATGTTAGCCTCGTTTTCGCATATCTTATGAATATTTATGAGCATCTCATTAAGAAGGGTCTATACACTCTGCACTATGCATTCTGCCAATACGTATTGCATACGTTTTCGTATGTCATAGTAATGCATACTACTATGTTAATGAAGATCGGAAAGTCACTGGATAAGTATCTGACACAGCCTCATAGGCAAGTTTGTTTAGCAAATATACTGATTACTGTCATACGACATTTTATGAATTTTCATTGCTACTTTAGTAAAAACCAGCGATAGTAGACAGCCATGCAATGGCTCTCATAGACCCTAACTAAATGTGTCGTCTGTAAATGAATTAAAATTGCAATAAATATCACATTACAGTGTGCACTATAAAAAAAACTCGATAAATAAACTTACATCAGTTTGAAACAGGTGCTGTCATGCTGTGATGGGCGAACGATATTTTCACATTTCTTCTTTTAAATTTAGGACAGCTAAATCGGCGTCCTATATTTTCCTACCGAATTCCTAAATTTTCCTACCGATTCCTACGTAGGAATGCTTCGAGAATACCAAAATCAACTCCTACGTAGGATTCCTAAATTCCTACGTAGGAGTTGTAATTCCTACGTAGGAATAGTTTCGAGAATTCCACCCCTGGTGATCACGTTGTATCATACAGATCTGGGTAATTTTTGTGAACTAACTCAGCATCCTGTGAAGCATGAACTGCATGCACACCTCCGGGAAACTTCACATTTTCCTTCCAACGTTCTGGATATGGTTGCCAATCTTGTGGTTGTGATTGATGATAAAAAGTGGATGTACATGTACCTGACTGCTGACAGTCAACCGGGCCTGGAGATGGTGGAGGAGGTGCTGGTTGGCGGAAGTACTGTTGATGATGATTTAGGCTTCGTGTGCCACTATGCTGAAGTGTCGAAGGATACTGCTGGGAATGAGCTTGTTGGTGGTCCCGGGGTTGGTGGTGTTGCTTTATATCTTGAGGAGCTTGCTGTGTTTTCTTATTGCGAGCAAGTTGTTTCTCCCAACGCCTTTCGACGTCTTTATTAAAGTCATTTACACAATCATGCCTTATATCGTCATCCATATCTTCAAGCACGGTTGCTAGATATTCAGTGAAGTTACGCACCCTCGGTTTGCATTGCACATATTTATCCATTCCGGCCAGCATCGGTACGCAGAGCTGCTCCAGAGGATTGTCGTTACCCTAAATGTGAGCAACACCAACTGGAAAATATAAGGGAATCATCTACAACCAAACACTACATAGATTACTTTGTTCATGTTACATAGAGTTGTGATAAGTTACGTATTGTCAGCACGCATAACACTTAAATTGTTGAAAATTATTTCAACACACATTGCTTTTACTATGTATTTAGTATTTGAAATAATATTTGAAAATCTTTCTTAAAATAACGTTATTCGGTTATAAATATTACCTTTGGCAGGTTGTCTCCCCGAGGGCACTGGTCCTGTAGGCGCAGACTGGCAGACTGGTACATGCAGATGTTGGGGCTGAGCGTTTTGTGGAGCAGGAGGAAGAGTAGGGGGAGGCGGGGGAGGAGAGGGAGGAGAAGCAGGAGAAGTGGTAGGAGGAGGGTCGACTCCAATGGCTTCTGGATCTTGAGGCTCTGGTTCCGAGGTGGACATTTTTGCCTTCTTAGTGGGCGCACGATGAACTTGATGGCGAATAAAACCGTGCAAGAAATTTGCTTGATCCCACACAAACTGCTCTTTGTCAGTTAGGGGCACAGCGCCACTTCCGGACTTGGACTTTAGCCTGTGAACACAAGTGTATCTGGTTCGGATGCCTTCCCAAGCTGTTCTCACATCTTTCCAACTTGCGAAACCCATTTCTTCGGCCTTTGCAACCCATAGATAATCATATTCTTTTTGAGAGGCCCAACCCTTATGATTTTTATTGTAGAACTGCGGGTGTGCTTTGACAAACTCTAAAATCTCTGTGATCTGCTCATTAGTGAGATGCACAGCTACTTTACGAGTTTTCTTTTTAGCACTACCATCCCCCTCCTCCCCCTCTTCACTATGGTCAGACGAGGAACCTTGCTGGCTCGTACTCTGACTCTGAGTCAGTGTGCCAGATGGAATATCGTTGATTTTCGAAACCATTCTAACCTCTCCAATTATGGGACCATCTGAAAAAATAAGCAAGATTTAATAATCTAGCTATATGTTGTCTTCATCATTCCAACGTGCGT
This sequence comes from Streblospio benedicti, assembly GCA_019095985.1. Lineage (NCBI taxonomy): Eukaryota > Metazoa > Annelida > Polychaeta > Spionida > Spionidae > Streblospio > Streblospio benedicti. The sequence continues at coordinate 32,735 of JAGTTF010006107.1, forward strand.
TTTCAAAGCTACACGTCACTAAAATACAGTGTATATCAGTTTGAAAATGTGAAAATATGTAATGACGCCGCCCACATGATGTGATAGACTATGCTTGTTTTATTTTTCCTCTAACAATATATTACGGACCTCCATTCTACATAGCAAAACATTAACGAAACGTACAGGGTCCCTTTAAAATTTACTTCACCAATGCAATAACCTGTTTTAGCAGAAACTAATATAACTTGTTTCTAATTAATAATTAATGATCACACTTTACCGGAGTTTTGAAGCACAGAGCTATCCTTTTTCGTAGGTGTAGGTGGCCCACCCTCGAACTATCGGTCATGTAGTCACCACCAGCAGCAACGACATCTTTGCCCTTGAATTGACTTGCAGCAAAGGGAGGTTTTGACAGCTGTGAAGACTTTCCAGTTGAAGATTTAGCTTTTTGGACGTCGGCCCTCATTGTCCGTTTACTTTTTGATACACACTTGCCTTTGGCTGACATAGTAAATTGTTAGAACAGTGATATTCCCTGCTGTTTTGAAGAGTAACACGTGTTGAAAGGCCGAAGCTGCATTGATTTCACGCTTTTACAGCCACGAAGAGGGCTTGTGCAGGCTCGTTGACTTTGTCATGCTTCGTCTTCAGACTGTTACGTAATAAATATTAATGCCTTTCAGCCGATCCACCCCGAAATGACAAATCGGGCGTGTTTGGGAGGATCTGGAGCTAAGATCGGGCATGTGAAATGGGGGTCTAAAGTAAAACTATTTGAAAATGTTCATATCCAATCTTTTGCAAGCTATATCTAATTGCTTCATTATCCATGATCAGATAACAATAGAGTATCAAATAAACAAAATATTACAAAACAGAACTTCATCAAACATTCCCCAATATAAATAAACAGTACCACATGCTAAAACTTCCCGTTACTAACTGGGGCTGGCTTATTTGTGAATTAATGAACCAGAGCCACATTACAAATAAACAGTACCACGTGCTTAAAAAGGGAAAATACCCAACTACAGCTGGACTGCTGTTTCTAAAATAGAAGCCATGTGCTTTTAGTAAATGACGTCACTTTAGCAAAAACTCTTTGCAAAATTGACGTCATACAGAGACTTTTAGAATAAGCCTTCATGTCAGATCATTTAAAGGCCTTGAGATAGGCTACTGTCAGATATTCCAGATCATGCTTAACTATAATTTAACAAGTATGATTGATTACCTCTAAAACAGATTTATTTTATAAAAACACATCCTCAACTAATAATGAAAAATTGATATACACTATAGTACCAGTTGAGGTTGTATTATGCATTAGAAATTATGCATTAAAAAGATAAAATTCCCGTAAGACTTTACACGTACATGAGAAGATTGATATAACTTTGCGAAGAGTGGAAGACTGATATAATCTGTGAAAAGTAGAAATGAAAGAATTTGGAAAATGCAGTAAGATAATATATTAATTTATAGGACACATGACACTGTTTTATGGCTGCCACAGTTTGTCAATTCTGGCTGCAACCTAAAATGAACACTGGTACATTGAATAGATAAAAAGAAGACTAGCAAATTCACCTGTTGAAAAAGGGTGCACAGAACGCCAGAACCTCTGAATCTAATGGGGTTTCAAAAATGAAAATGCTCATGGGTATGCCGAAAGTCCCATAAAAATGACATTTTTGGGGTGAGAAAAGGGTGTGCATGCCCTCCGCCTCCCGCCCACTTGATCTTCTGACTATGATGAAGTAGAAGAGCCTGCATTTGTGAAAATCCAGCATTAGATATCTATTGCATAATAGGAGCCATGAGGCATGGACCATTTGATGCCTGGGGGGTGGCCAGGCAAAATATTGAAATAGATAATCGCGCCCCCCCCCCCAATTTTGAGAAATAAATAATCTATCCCTAACAAAATGTAAAAAAAAAATCTTTAGAAGAGAGTAAAATAAATATCCATGCCCTAATGCTCAAGACTAAAAATATTGTGCCTGAACATAGGTAACTAGAATTTTCTCATTAAGGATCAATATATCTCAAAATTTATCGCTTGCTGCACTCGCGAAATCATTTATAAGAAAATCCAATTGTGTGAACTCTACTTATTCAACACCAGTGTTTTTTTTTATATAAATATTTCCATTGTCATTTCATTTGAAATGCATTTTATTATTGTTATGATTGCACGATAGATTTTATTGTTATGATAGAAATAAAAGTAAACTTAAACCATCAACAAAAAGATGGGGGAAAGGAAGAGAAAGAATGTTGGGTATGCTCTCACAAACTGGCCACTTTGGTAGTGAAAAACGTTCCCCAATAAAATATAATGTAGCACTGAGTGAGAGCCACTATCCACATGTATGAAAAATAAACAGCTGCAAAGACGTAGAGAAAAGAAAGCGAATATGAAAAAAAAATGAAACAAGGGCACAAATGGTTTTGAAAAATGCATCAATACACACTTGAATATTAAAATACAAAAACCGCAGTAGAAATGCACAATGCTATACATTTTACAAATATGTCGCTATTGTAATAATATGTCACTATTGTAATAATTACCTTTGCTAATATATTAGTTATAAGCACAATTTAGTAAAATATAGTTAACAACAATTCATAGAGTTGGTAGGTTTTCTAAAACAATATACAATAATGTATTGTCAGAGAGTAAAATAAATATTTATGCCCTAATGCTCAAGACTAAAAATATTGTGCCTGAAAATAGGTAACTAGAATTTTCTCATTAAGGATCAATATATCTCAAAATTTATCGCTTGCTGCACTCGCGAAATCATTTATAAAAAAATCCAATTGTGTGAACTCTACTTATTCAACACCAGTGTTTGTTTGTTTTTAAATATTTATTAAACCTTGTTAGAGAAATGGGAGAATCTACTCTCCATGTGGTGAAATTACTTGTGAATGTACACAAAGAATTTTCAAACAACCGTTTCAAATTTGGAAAATATCTGTGGCTGAAGCAATTTAAGTTTCAAACTGCTCATCAATGGGATACCTATGGTACTGAGGAACTGTTTTTCTTTTGTAAATTCAAAGAGCTGCTTTGCACAACAGAGTGTATGAATGTTCAATGTCCTGTACCGGTCATTTTGAAGACATCATCACTCTTATACTTTTGAATTGTGAATCACCAAGCCAAGAAGCAGCATTGAAATTAAACAAGTTTGAGTCAGTGTGTTGCTCAAATGAGTGAAACAGAGGCGTGTGGTGGTGTTGGACAGAGTCAGCCAAGAGCAATTGTGCATGGGATGCCAATATTCTTTCCCATTGATGCAATGAACATCCCCTGGGTCCTGTTTCATTAAGCGGTTTACGTTTTCGGGCATACTGAAACGATATCGTTACAGTACCACAACGTAATTTTTTCAGTTTCACTAGACATTTCTACGTTTTATGGAAACGAACTACGATGGCTGATATCGTTAAAACTTGACGATCCTCGTTCATTTTTCTCACTCGTAAATGGCTGTGAGAACCGTAATACAAGCGCCGTAAGTACATAAATTCGCTACAAAATGTCGTTGAAACAAAGAGAGAGGGTTTATAAGGAAGGTGGAAGATAACATGACCATTATATAAGGCGATCCGGAGAACATCACATCCATTGCTGATGTATCCATTGCTGATGTCTGTGTGTTCACTACATGCATCAACTTCATCATCCATGGTCACTTCGTAGGAACCTATGTGTGTACATCCTGTGTGATCAACTACACTGATCGAAAATAATAAAATAATAAAAACCGCTCTCGTGTGCGGTGCACCTCTGTCCAGCTTGTTTGTTTTTCATGCTAATGTTTTACATTAGCATGCTATTGAACAAACAACAACAAAAAATATTCACACAATTTCTCACTCTTGATGTCTGCATCCCTCCAGTCCACGATGGTATCCTTTTACTCTGGACCCCCCATTTGCCTCACTGAACACTCACTGATCGTCAAGATCTCAGTGAGATTTGGCAGTAGACTGGCGGTAGAGTAGCCGTGCAGCCTAATGTGTCCTAGGCATTACTCAAATCACATGATCTTGGGAAATTCTAAAAGGACGTAGAGTGCGCACATTTAGTGCAGGACGGAAGTCTAGTATTGACATTGCTTTATAGAATTATAGGCAATTCACACAGCCCTCAACACCCACCCACATCCACCTCTCTCACCCACAGCCACCACCTATATAATATCCACCCAAAACCAATCCCGCCCTTTTCAACAACTTTGCATTTTGGCCAGTGCCATTTCAATATCACTTGCAAAATTTTGGCAGGTGCCAATAATATTTGGCTAGTGCTCCTGTTATAGCATTGGCCGCATTGGCTAGAGGTGTTTGAAATGAGAGGAATTCCCTGTATTTTATTTTGTAGGTCTGGACGGTAGCCACGAAATTTGCAAATTAACTCATGCTTAAGCGTTTCTTGTTTTACAGTACTTTGTAACCATTACGTGTATTTGATGTAGATAGAAATAAAGTTTGTCTACAATGTTTATTTTGTATCTAAAAAAATAATCATGCCTCCTTGAATCTGAAAAAAATATATATTATCTGAAAAAAAATGAAAATAAATATTTGAACTCGAAACTAAAATGCCTGGCCACCCCCCAAACATCAAATGATTCGTGCCTAAGATTTAACTTTAAAATTGATAAAATGATTGTTTGATTATACAGCCGACATGTGCACGCAAGCAAATAAATGCTGACGTCAGCTGTGGGGGGTGGTGGGGTCATCAAAAAGGGACAAAAGGTGACAGGGGGATGGGGGTCAAAAATAGCCAAGTTTGGGGTGACGTCATTTGTGAACGATCCTTAACACTGTCTACGTCACAACCTCAATGCTGTTCTCTGATTGGCAGAGAATCTAGGTCATCAGTCCAATATTTTTCCATATAGACAAGGCAATATTGCCCTCTTCAAGTAGACACATTCTTTGATTTTGAAATCTTCATGGCAGAAACAAAATTGTTTGAGTGGACAATACATTTGTAGGGTGCACTAGCTTTTAGTTAGTCCCTTTGAAATATCTTCAAACTATGAAAAACCTAATGTCTGATATTATTTTCAGTGATGGCGATAGCTAAAACAAGTGTAAAATTCCGGATAGTGTGCAGAGAAACA